>JAOEFI010000006.1:34694521-34804514 GCA_034621735.1 Anopheles plumbeus
TGGGGGGGGGATATTTCCCAGAACCTTGAAATTGCAGTGACCCTTGAAGCGACGATGACCTTCGCGCGGCGACCTGTGGACATATTTTAGATGTATTTTTCCCTTACAACCGAGTTCCAGCCGTGGGCAGCTCTGCATTTAATTTGTTTACAGTAGCAGAACGAAAACAAAGAAAACGCGAGGAACCTAAGCGGTAGAATTAGCTTATTTGAATAACGGCGAAATCTCCTACAGTAACTGAATTACATAAAATTAGTCGAATTAGCGTACATTGTCCCATGAACCAGACAAGACATGACTAGATGAAGTTCACGGTGCGTTAAAAAAGTGAGGACGATGAAAACTAAGCTGGTGTATATACTTGACTGTCATGAAAAATTTGTAGTCATCATGATTACCTATTACGCATGGATAGCATAAGAAACAGCCTCGCATGTATTTTAATCAGGTATTTCGAGATTTGCTATTTTGAGCACTTTATTCGATTTTTTACGTTCGATACTGCGAATGTGTGGAAAAGGCCATGTGTCACTGTTAGCATTCTGCTTTATTTAAATTAAATTTTCCGTTTTGTAACTTAATCCAGAATCCAATGTCCAACCCTATGAAAGTATAGAACCATAGATAAGATGTGACCCTATCCGATATAAAATGGAATGCAATATGCCTTCACGGTTTCTACAAACACAAACACTGGACACAGTAAGCTCACAGAGTTAGGTGTCCATGTAATATGGGGATGTCCTGCGACAACGACTTCTAATAATATTGAAAGAACTCGTTTTTCGCTATCCGACGAGTAGTTTGATTTGTTTTAATCTTTTTCAATGAATAGAAAATTATAATAGAGGATAGCAAAACGATCGCTTCACTCGTAAACATTGTCTCAACCTGATAAACTGTCCCTAGAGAATGCCGACACAAAAAATTTACATACTTAGGTACTTCCACTTCGTCTGCTTTTATTTATCCGTGTACCATTTTTACCACTGCACCTTTCGCTTTTACTTAACAAATCCATCAACAAGAAGGGAAAAATTTGGTTTGATAAATGGTCGAGAATAAATAAAAATAGCCTTTTCATTGCAACTTCTAGACCTGGCATTGGCAACATTGGGCTGAGTAGATTTTTAATCATTTTCTATAATCACTTTTATCTTGCATTTTTATTATTTCTACGTTGGTCTACGCCTACTATTACTCCGCCTACTATGTCTCGGCTTGGACGCTGCGATTATGCTCATAACTTAAACTTGTTACAAATTTGCGTTTCGTTAGTCGAGTTACATATATTTACATGTCTATTTACAAGAGAGTCGGGTTCTTCTGGCTGGCGGCCGGAAGATCTAGAGACCTTCAAGATGCATTCACCAACCGTATTTTTTATTGTTCGGCATTGTGAAATTCTACCGGCGTCTCTCTTCTCGACAAAGCAAAGAAGAAACCATGTTAAGGACTACAAACATCAGGGACAATCTGGACAGGAAGTAAAACCGAAGTAGAGGGAAAGAAACTTGTTTCGGTGCTAGAACTCGATCCTCCAAATACTATCCTGATGTTGTGCCATGAAAGATCATATAGATTTTCTATTTTTTTCGTTTCCGCTGGAATTTCCTCCTTCCAGCACCTTCGCGCTCGCTGTAAATCGTTCTGCGTCGACTCTGCGAGGTGGAGAGGCCGTCATAGTCGTGGTACCATTGGTTTTGGTGTTGCTCTGCATTACCCCCTGGAGTCGTTCTTTCGCGGTCATTTCGAAGTTAAATTCAACACCGGACGCAAGCGAGTGCTCACTAGCCACTATATCGTCGCGGAATGCTAAAAAGCCGAGCTGTGCGTGGGAGGCTTCGTTGAGAGCTCGCGATCGAATACAGGCCCGGTACTGATCGAGGGTGAGCTGTTGGCCGCCGCCAGCTGCGGACATTACTGGGCCGCTGCAGACTTTTGGATGCCAAATGTGAAACACACCGGGATCGGTGGCCCGTATCACCTTGATATGCGATCGGACGTACTTCCGGTAGAGCATGACGTCCTCACCACCCCAACCGATGATTTCCTCGTCGAACCCGCGCACACGCAGAAAATCTGACCGATACTGACACGTCATGCCGTAGCCAAAGTCCCGCCAGAATCCTGCGTCCTTCGATATAACGAGCTGGTCCGTCTCCGGCGGAACCTCCTTGCCCTGCAGCGTATACACCACGTGCGGGTTGTACAGACTGAATACCACAGGGTAGTAAACCTACAGACATGCGACATATATCGAATAAACATACGCGACAACGCGATAACAATAATGGCTTACTAGAATCACCTACCTTCCGGTTCGGTTTGGTATTCCACCTACACCTATCTAAGAATTTTGCACTAAAAACTATATCTACATCGCACATGAACAGCAGAATATCGTTGTTCTTGTCCGATTGGGTGCTCCACACGTTCTCTGCGCCAACTCGCAATGCTTTAGCTGTATTGGAATAGAAATGAAAAAGTGAAAATCAGGGAACATTTCGCCCTTAGAGTAGCATCCTTGTTCGTCGACCTACCCCTGGAGAACGTTTCGTTGAGTGCGAGCAACTTTAAATTAGAGCTAGTGCCTCCACTGTTTTTCATGCCAACAACGTGGCTCATGATCAAACGAGCCTCCGACAATCCATCCTCGCCGAAGTAGACCACCGTTAGGTGCACACGTTTGTCATGTTTTAGCGCAATCTTTACATACTTGTCCATAAAACTTTGGAACGTGCCGGTGCGGCCAGACAGTGGCAATATTATATATATCAATTCTTTCTCCTGCTGTTTCGTGTAGGCCTCCAGCTGGACGGTCTGGAGTGGAGCGAATGGACGCATTACGATCAGCTTCGTAGTGCCATGTGAATGAGAATCATGATGCTGTGTAACCTGTTGTTGTTGGGCTCTGTTAGAGAGTTCCTTCGTCCTGAAATAAAGCTCGTACTGCGTTCCTGTAGTGGGCTCATTTCTGTATATGCCTTCCGAAAAGTCATCCAGAGTGTAGCGTTGTGCAGCTGCAGTAATATTACGGTTGAGCGTTTCCAGCGCCTTGTTCAGGGCACCTAGGAGATCCTTGCGTTTGTAGCCTATCGGTTTTTCGACTACGCGTTTTCCTAGTCCAAGCTCGATCGGATAGACCCGACTGAATGTGAAGTGATTGAATGGGATAAGCTCGTACTCGTTGTTTAATGGTATCCCGTGTAGAATCTCTGCAAATCCGACTTGTCGCCGGATGAACGCCGAACAGTCGTGCATTGTTTGGAGAGCGTGAACAGAATTTAGCAACAACGGACTGCTAGTGTTCAACGAAACAACGGACGATGCATCTGCCGCCGCTGGGCCACTTTTGAGCTGCAGAATTTGTAGCTTCAAAGCCTTTATTTCAGCCGTTAGCTTAGCAACCTCCTTGAGGTTTTCCTCCTCGCGCTGTTGTAACATTTGCAAGTAACCGCTCTGCTGCTGCTCTGCCTCCGACTGATCCTGTTGCGGCAATAATTCAATCGCCCCCGGTGGTGCCTCTGGACGGCTAACTTCACCATGATAGCCACTCGATTCACCGGTTGCACCTTCTTCACTAGATGGGGCTCTTATGATTGACCCACTTTCCTTCACTATTAAACCCCCTAGTCCGCACCGGTTCAGTGCTAAAAGTGAAACTAGTGTGACTGACGATATCAGCAAAAGCAGCCTGGCCAATATCTTAGACCCTACCATGCGCACCATTCTGATAGGTCACAAAGGGGCTTGTTTGCACATTGGAAGCTATTGTTTCTGTCTCCTGGTCTCTTGTATCCTGAAGAAGAAAAGAATATTTGATCATTAAGCTATTCGCGCTTTCGCATTTTCAAAATGAATAATTTGTGTCATCGGGCAACGGTCAATACATCCGAGAAAGATTTTATTGCTACTTCGATGCGAAGATTGCTTTTTACTCTTCCTTAATTGCTGATATTCGGTAATTTTTTCCTGGGTACTGCTTCGAATAAAATCTTGTTCTTTTCCGTTCCTCAAAATTGAAATCCCACCTCTCCTATGCGCTGGGAGCTTAACTCTAAGAGCTATTCCGTTCCCGATCTCTGCAACTCGACGGGAGTTGTCAGGATTTTGACATTTCGCGATCGCTTATATACGCAGACGATTACAACTAGCGAACGGGATTAGTCACTCTTCTATTCGTCACCGTCCTGTGTTTTAAGGTGCATTGATAATTCATCAAAGTTTAGCTATTTCCAAAAGCAAGCTACGATATGAATCTAATTTGCCACCTTGTTGGGTGTTTCACGAGTTTGATGGAGATAACCGAAAGTTCTCGGAATGGTTTTTCCGCATTGAATCGCTTTCGACGTGTGTATGTGGGTGCCATCTGGAAGAGAATCAAAATGTCTTCCAAAGTTCCTTCGCTGCAACTGAAAAAAACATATTGTATTTTTCGTGTCGCTAGCTACTTCGTGAACGGTTATCCAACGCCGCGTAGTTAGTTGTAGATGCACCGTACAGTTTGTTAGCATGTTTTCGCATCCAGAAGTTGCAACTAGAAAAGTAAAACCGGTGTCGATAATAATTTAGAACAATTACAGAAGAAGTCAAGACAGTCAAGAAGTAGACAAGATGCGAGTTGTGTTTATTTTTCAATCGTAGTGAGCTGCAAATATCTTCACACTAGCATGCAAACAAATTTAGTAGATGCTACGATAAGTCGCACGCTACAAAGATATGGAATAATATCTGCCCATTTATTCTATTTCAGATTGCCTGAAAGCAATTTCTAAGTTTTTACAATGTCAGCCCCAGAAGCCGGAAACTCAAATGGGTAAGCTAGCGATTTTTTATTACTATTTCAGATGTTCTGTCAGGTCTGAGCCCCTGAATTTTTAGACAAATAATATTCACTTCAACAGTAACGTGATTGCTCTGTAGTAAAGTATCTACTAAAACTAATTGTTATTCCATTTCGCCGCGGCTCTTGCCAAACTTCGATTAATCAGTTTTCCTAAATTACCGCCTCCGCCAACGGACAGTACGCAGCCGTCTGGTGCCGCCGGAAACAACAATGCCACCACGAATCGATTGAAGCAAACACAGGCCCAGGTGGACGAGGTGGTCGGTATCATGCGCGTGAATGTGGAAAAAGTGCTAGAACGTGACCAGAAGCTGTCCGAATTGGATCAGCGCGCGGACGCATTACAACACGGAGCATCGCAATTCGAGCAACAGGCTGGAAAGCTCAAGAGAAAACAATGGTGGGCGAACATGAAGATGATGATCATCATGGGCGTGATTGGAGTTGTGCTCTTAATAATTATCATCCGTAAGTAACTTTCAAAATCCACGTCCAATCCGTAAGGTTTCCATGTGATATATTTGGGATGTCCTTATAAATGTTCTTTTCAACTTAAGCGTTTACCCAATGTCTGTATGATAAATACATGTTGTCCAGTATGAAATGCTTAGCAATTCATGCGATTGCTGTAGCATATAACGTAACTCACCAATCCCACCAAGTGCTTACGATTTGTTTCCTACTCTGGGAGCTTGCCTTGCACAACATTTCTTCTATTAGCGCGATTTGAATTAATCAACATTTAGGGTGCCTCTATCTATGTTGCGAAGTCTGGTGATGTCCACGCAAACTATTCGAACGCGTTTGTCAAACCTTGCCTATCAAAACAAAACGGAACTGTTGTAAATGTTGTATGGTTGAACACTCATACTGAAAACCCATTTCGAATCACTTTATCTTTAGAGTTCTTAGTCAAAGAATTGTTATCGTGTATCATAGCTTAATTTAAAATCTGGTCATTTATGCACCATTTGTCGTAACATGATCCTCTTTAAATTTGAATCAATATTTTCGGTCGTTCCAAATTTTAGTTACGGTTGCTTCATTCCTCAAGATTGAGCTTTTAAAAATTAGGTAGATTCAGCCTTATTTATTGGGATAAGTATGACAAAAAAGGATTTTGTTTCTTTGGTCTCCAAATTACAATTCAATCACTGGCTGATGTGTTCTTTTGCCAGTTCAATATTGACGTGAAGTAACCGGTGTACGAACACACTTTGCTTTAACCGAAGACTGAATAGAAATCCGTTCTTTCTTTGTACAATTGTACAATGAAATGCTGAGTACGAATGTATGTTTCTTATTTCACGATTAAAATAGATCACCTTTTGCTCCTGTTAGTTGGTTCAGAAAATCGATACTATTTTGTTGGGGACGGAAGTAACAAAAAAAGAAAGCGGACGGGCTTGTTGTTTCGGCCCATTTCCGTTTTTGTTCACATTCGTTTAGTCCGTTAAACTTTCAAGAGAATCCGGACGTTGATGTCGAAATCCTTGGAATTCAGAAAATAAACAAAAAAGACAAGCCCAGGTAGAAGATAGATGATTTCAGCTATCCGCCTCTTTTTGTCAGGCAAGATAGGGCTTTTCTTTCGTTATTTATTTAAGTCAAGCACGGGACCTTTTTTTCGTTTTGTGTTGATATAATATGTATTATTTTGTCTTTGTGCGTGTTCTATGAGCAAATGGTGTTCGACATCTTCATAATTTTTTTCTGAGCCACGAATTTGCTTAGACGAAACTGCACCTCGCGTTTTGTGAAAACGACTTTCGTTGAAAACATTCACACGCCATTCTATTAATCTAGATTCGCTTTAATTTAAACGATAGATAATTTTTTGCTATACGGTGTGTCGTAAGTTAAATTATTTTTATTTTCTCTTTTCAGTGTCCATCATTTATTAATTTGTATTGTTGATCAGCATTATGTATACTCCATTCTCCATTCTTAACTCACTTCCAAAGTGTTCTACAAGTGTCGAGGAACTGTAAGGCATATTCTCGCACTCGCAATCGTGTAATTAATTGAAAAATCATGGGAGCGATATACGGAAGTGACGAATTGACTAAAAATCGTGCTCATTCGTATTTTCAGTGTTATCAATCAGTGCAATTCGGTAATATTTTTCTCAGAGATGGACTTCTTTTGAAATCGCACACATTCTATCCTCATAATCGTTGTAAGGGTAAAAGGGATGCGATGTTCGGCGATGAACGGTATGATGTTTTGCAGATGTTATTATAGATTAGTCTAATAATAACACGTTTCCAGATAGAGGGACACTTAAATTCGTGTCAGCTGTAGTCGTCTTCATCTTTAAAGTTTGTATGTAAATGTTATACATCATGGATAGTGTAGAGACACTAACAAAGTTTACAAAGGGCTTATTGTTGTATTAAACGAAAATACAAAGCATATAAAACACAAAGAAACTTGTCTCATCTGGCTGCCGAGGGGTCTGTTTATATTATATCAATATGCAGCAAATCATTCACTCATAATGTTTTCTGTTATCTGTTCCTGTATTATATTCGTTCTGAAAATCAATTCTGTCCGAAAGCATTTACCGTATGCTTAACATATAGCGTTATATTTTATTTCTTCAGTATGACGTTGTATGGTTATGGTTTAGTCATTGTATTTACCAGCGACCGATCAGTGCATTACACCTACAGTTGGAAAAGTTCATTAAATCCGAGATAGATGAAAGAAATAGAGTCAAATCCGACGCAGACTCGATCTGTTCAATTTAAGAGAAACAAACGAGCTTATACTACGACATGGACGAGTAATGAGAGATCCTTGTTTTTTTTTAGTTTATAGTCAATAAGTCCTACCATGTGTCATTTACCACAAATACCCTGGAAGGTAAACGCGAGTGGATCCGAAGCGTGAGAAGTCAGAAATGGGCCTTATTCCTTATTGGCGTTACCTTGTTGATTTGCACGAATTGAGAAAGCGTAAATTTGGTGCTTGGTGGCAATGCCAGTGTGTGTAGATGGTTCAAGTAGGTATATTTTGACCATTCCGGGACCTCTCCCGAGGCATATATGACTTACGGAATTGAATCGCCAATCCAACGTATTGAAAAGGCTATCAAAAACCTCGTTTTTCTGCGACATTATTCCAAATTACCTTTTAATCGATACTGCAAACCCTGGCGTCACTGGAAAGATCAGTTCATCATAAATTATTCCATCATTCAGCACTCAATCAAATAAAATCGTTTCGTTCGAACGAATAAGCTCGTTTGGTCTCAAATCATTCTACGCTATTGGATTTTTTAACATAACGGATCAACACGGGCCTAAAACAGCCAGGAGCCAGGAAAAATGCAGTTCAGCTAGTTCAATTTGATGCAATTTCAGCCTCATGGTTGGTGTCACTGAGGACCACAGTGTTTCCGTATTTGCGCATTCTCTATGATAGATCTATTATAGAGAAAGTCTCTATGGTAGATGTAGCAATACAGGATATTGCCTTTTGCTTTACACCATCCTCTCTGCCGCTAGCACGTGTCGATCATCAACTGTTTCGAACATTTGTACATATTTTGCGCAACAGCAAAGGGGAAAACGGACTGTCCATTCGGTGCAACATTATGTATTGAGCGATTAGCGAAGGAAACGGTGACTGGAATACACATTTTATGGGTCTGTTTGTTTGCAACAAGGTATGCTTCAATATGTCCTCCATGTTTTAGTGTGGTTATTGCATGAACATGTTTTAATTTTCTTGTATGATTCCTCCCTTCACTTCGAAAACTGCAGTTTGGATCGTCCCGGGAGGTTCGTCGTCCAGTTCGGCACCGCCAGTTGAAGTGATCGCAACAACCACGGAACAATCGGTCGAAGGAACAAAGTAGTGAGCTGAGACTATGATATATGGGATGTAAACAAGTTGATCGCGTGCGTTCTTCTAGTTCCCGAGACATTGCGAGTGTTTTACTTTTACATGCGGTAAACTACGTGTAAACTACGTAAGTGACGAAACATAAAAGTTCTTATAATAACCAATATATTTACAGACATTTTAATTGCATATGAATGTATTTTACTGGAGGCAAGCGATGACGAAAATCGTCTAAAATAGTAAGAGGAACTTAGTCTTATGTGGGAAATAGGATTAAAGCACCGTTTTTCTACATGAACCTGAATCCTAAAAAATAATTGAAAATAATAATAAAATAATTGAAAATAGCATCTTTAGACAAAAAGAGATGTTTTTGGCCATTTTTTATTACTTCTCTTGCAAAAAAGTACTTAAAGTATTTAGTTGATACTTTTTTCATGATAGTTCTAGTGATTTCTATCGAAAGAGCTTACTGTGATTTCTTCTTCTTCCCTGGCCCTATGATTTATTATATGTATTAATTCTCTGGATGGAGTAACCGCCCCATTTTTTCTGCCTAACGATACGCTTTACGATAAACGCTCACTAAATCGTTTGCACATTCGAACGACTGAAGATTTTTGTTATATGAAGGTCTTTCAAACCTACAGAAATAATGGATCAGCTTTCATTTCAATTGTTATGAAGAAATCTTCATTACGCAATACGTGTTACCTCTAGCCATCAGTGGTAAGCTCATAAAAAAGCTCCGCTAGTTACATGTCGCCAGACTCAGAAAATGAAATATATTTAATATATACCCCGCCTGGAGCACAACCACTTGTACATATTGGGAGTTTTATAATGTAAGGCGAAGCAGTTTAAAATAGTCGCGTCTACGTGGTTTGAAACAGAAATTTACAGATCACGGCCTTAGACGCCACACACGAACGCACCCAAAAACATATTGCTGCCTGACCGTCGATGCAGCAGTTAGCCAGGCAAACTAATGGGTCAAGGCAATTGCTACTCATTTATTTTGTTCAATATTGCTCCCTGCGCCTCCATCACCACCTTTGGTTCCGCTGGACAGAAACTCAGTATATAACACGAACGGTGCCTGCCAGTGTTTGTTAGTATGCGCATTCAGTTCAGCATAAACACGCAGCTGGGCAGTTGGAGTTGGAGGGACGAACTAAGCCTGCCATCGTTACCAAAAAACGGGTCAGGTTTCCATTCCTGTCGGTGAAAATGCAGCAGTTTCGAGTGGCCGGCGTAAGCGTTCGACGGAGAGAAAGCAACATTGTCGTAATACGGCCTTCGGAGAATGTGCTCGCGACTGTCTTCCCATTTTCTCCAGAGTGACGGCGGCGTCGCTGTACTATGACCTACGAAAAATGCGCACCGCAACTGTCTTCGCATTTTTCGGTACACCATTACTATGTGCGCTGCCACTTTTATGGAACAACAATCAAAATAACAATGAAGACTTCTCTTACTTCCGGGGAACGATTCGGAAGCAAAGGCGTTGTAAAGGGGAAAGGACTAGAAATGTCAAATGAAACGATGCTGCGCTGTTCTGTATTTACATTTGCCCTAAATGTAACATCATGTAGCAAGCTCGCTTGTTATTGCAGAGATAGAACAAACACGTGCGAATTTTCATCTAAATACATAGCGCTGTACACGATGTATTCGACTAGTGTTTGCGTTTCAAAACAATTCCAAATGATTTACAAAGATACTAGAAAAGACCTGAGTTTGTTGTAAGTCAGAAATTTAAAAAAAAAAAGCTGCAATATTTCATACGCGCTTTGTTGAAACATGAACTTTGCTTATTACCAAAATTACCAGCGTCCTAAGTTTGCAAGAAAGGTAGAAACATATCGGTGTCGGATGGTCACAACCCACTGAAAAAAATAAGAAAGACTGGTCCAATGTCTCAAGGATACGGAGTGGGTGGCCTGTTCTAATGTGCATCGCCATGACGGAACATGATGACGATTTTTACTCTTTATCATCTAGCTTGCCAAACATGTTCCTAAGCGCTACATTTTCACGAAACTTTCCACATCCTGTTCTTATTGATTGTCGTTGTTTTAACTTATTGTATATTGAATGCGCAATAACTTAAAACGTTGTTTAAAAGCCCTTCCGTTAGCGGTGTGCAGTTCGTGCCCATTTTCCGAGAGCCCCCTTTTGTCATGTGTTGTGCCATCATCGTGAGTGCTGGACACAGAACCACAGACAGGCTGACTGCCTGCTTGCTAGCATTTGCTTACTTGCCCACAAACAATAGGTCCCTCTGTACCTGGTGTTTTCTTTGTAAAGCTACCTCCGACTCTTCTTGTTTCTTCTGGTTTTGCGGGGGTTAAAACGATCGTTTCATCCCTGCTGCCACCTTCAGTTCACGCTGGGATCGTCATTTATTGTATCGAGTATACAACTCGCCTTAATAGCGGACGTTCTATAAGAGGATTCAGAAGGGCGCCAATTGCAGTTTATCTACGTGCCTCGAGAGTTGAGAACGTCGCAGCGAATCAACAACCCTAGAGCTTGCATTGTAAACTGCTTTTCCCTGGTTACCATTCAGGTCTAATCTCCAATGTCGAGTGGATGTGGATGTTAGTAGGTCGAAGGACCTCCTATAGGCTTTTCCATTTTCTGCTATGACCACTACAACACTCAGAGCTATTAGTGCTCGTATAATGTTGTTCAACAAGCAAGTCTGACTTCGGCATCCTCATTCCATTGTTACCACTTCCCTCACGGATCTCTAAGCCAAAACCAAGCCACACTAGTTCTGAAGGCAGCGTAGCCGGCTGCTTCTGCTGCTTCGGATGATAAGGATAAGAAGGAGATTAATCCCTTCCTGGTAATTATAATTACTGCGAAATCTCGTGGATTCGTAGCCATCAATAAAGTAGGCAGTAAACGATCCTTAAGTTTCCTTGAGAAAATTTTCGAGAAACGCCGTAGACAAGAAACTTCATGCCTGAATACCCTTCCTCAAAATCTGTAATTAACATGCGTGCATCTTCTCTAAGTTCTCCACTTAGGAGGGATTTCCTTCCTTGGCCATGATGTTATCTTTTACTCGTCGAATGGAGGAAAAAATTTAAACGGTTGGGATGGACATACATCATACATCCTTAGAGTTGTGCAGTAGAGAATAAAAGTTCGGAGCTGTTGTCTTGTTACTCACCCTGCCGTATGTGATGCTTGTCAGCAGAAGGGTGGGCGGCAGATAGAAAATGCGTTTGGACTATCCCAGCTATTGTTCCTCGGCCATCATGTATCGATTAATTCCCCCTGTTTTTTTAGCGTTCGGAAACCCGGCGACAATTTGCAGGAATCTTTTTCCAACAGTGGCAAACGGAACATGTAATTTGCAGTAATTTTTTTCCAACAGTGGCAAACGGAACATGTAATTTATTTTTCAGTAACTTCACTATATTTTCTGTTTCACTACGATTGCACTTTTTAACTGCTTAACATGTACATTGTGAAGCTCCCGCTAATTGGTTTTAAAGCTGTTATTTTTCTTCGAATATTTTATCATTCATTCTTTAATCTGTTGTAGTTCTTGTAGTCCAGAAACTGTCAATCGGGCACACATGTTTGTTTATTTAGTCGCGGATGCCGTTAAAAAAAAATAGCATGCGTAATAGTAATGCGGCCGCATTACACAAATCGCGGATGTCGTTAAAAAAAAAAAGTTAAAAAGAAGTACCAAAGCCTGTTGAACGTTATCCAACGAGAAAAAAATCACAAACCGCTGCATGTCCTTTCTCGCTTTCCGAGAAAATCACGTCGTTTTTCGTCACAGTGAAGAAGGTGACCAAAATATATCCTATCAAAATATGTCTGAAGAAGCCTATTAAGAAAAACATGTTAAGCACTGCTTAAAGGATCCCATTCTGTGTTTGGAATATAGATATGTCGGGTGTCTGGACTGGCTTCGCTGTTCGGTCATGATGTCCATATTCCTTTGTTGTTTTATGTTTGTGCGCATTACACAAATGGGCAGTTGTCGTGAGAAAGGGCCCCCAATATTATTACTATCGCTCGTCATGAACCGTTAAAACACTTGGTCGTGAATGTTCAGATTCATATGACAATGCATGAAAGCTTTGGAATGTGTTACAACACATTTCTTTACATTCTGTCATACTTCATACTCATACTTTACATACTTCACATTTCTGTCTTGTTGCTTTAGTACATATTCTGGCGTCTCTTGCTGAAAGCGCAAATATGTATAATACTAAGCAAACTTTACTTTCATCCTGTCAAGGGGAAAATGTACCCAACCAAATACGATATTGGTAAATTGCTATGACACATTTTGATAATCACTTGGAACTCCTCCAAAGAACTTTTCGTTTGTACGTTTTTCTTCTTTACAGTACGTTTCTTCCAGAGTAGACCGTAGTACTAAATTTTGCTAGCTTTGCTCTCGCGTTGTTTCTATTTTTCCCTAAGGCACGAAAAGTTCTTTGTTAAATGCTTTAAAAATCATTATGCCCATTTTCGTTTCATTGCACTTCCGTCCTCCCCGTGTTAAGCAGCTAGGAACCTGAAGATATAGACGAGCCATGTCTAGCTATCCATAGCAACATATGGTTGGCAAAGTTTTTTGAATGAAACTGTACCTATTTGTCTTAACATCAAACAAAAAATCTTAGCAGAACGTCACAAGTTTTTAGTTTCAATCGTTTCCTGCAGTACCACCATGGTGAAACATGTTTCCACGGAGAAAAATGATCGTTGTGAAGATTGCGGATATTTATCTCTTCCACACCTTTCCGGCTTTGAAAAAATATATCGACGCCGTAATATATAGTACAGGGTTTGTAGGCTTTGTATTTGTGGCTCGACCATTATTTCTTGTTTCTTGGTTTTTCTTCTCTTTCTCTCTCAATATCTCTCCCTCTCTGTCTTTCTCTCTCTCTCTCTCTCTCTCTCTCTCTCTCTCTCTCTCTCTCTCTCTCTCGCTCTCTCTCTCTATCTCTCTCTCTCTTTATATATATAGATGTACATGTATAGATCTCACAACGGCTCGCTAGGACGAACTGGGAAAACATTCACCCTACACACATTCCCATGGGAAAAGCGTTCGCGAGATCGTTGCAGAAACCCGTGGAATAAACCGAGACTGAGCTAGGGCGTTCAATCAATATTTTCCTTCAATTTTCCTGTCCGACTTCTCGTTTGTACGCGTGCACCCAAAGTTGGCGGTTGAAGGTCCGTCTTGATGCGGCAAAAATGTCATAGCCCTGAAGGCTGCGTTACATCGGAATTTTTCTATTTCGAGGATGTGCGCATTCTTTAGCAATGCCAAAATCGAGTTGCAAATTCTCGACCTCACATCGACTACAAACTATTTGTAAATAAATTACAAATGTCGCATAGTATATGCATATACACGCTGTCGAAATCGTAGCACGTAGCACGCAAAACACAAGACGGGGAGCAGATGAGCGTTTAGTCATGCAGTGCATGCGTTGACGATATTATGCACCAAATGTGGTCTCGATGTTGGTGCTGGCCGAGAAGACATGGTGTATTGTTGCGATGAAAATCTCATAGAAGAGCCTGCGATACTCACAACTCCGTACACCCGCACTAGTAGGGTACTCTGTGGCACAATAAACAGGATAAACAGTGCGAATGTTCGTCTCCTTGTGGAAGTGACCGATCCGATTTGGAGTCTCCAACCCGTCCGTCAGCGGTGGATAATCCTTCACGACTGGCGCACGCCAAGGACCAACGAGATACTAGAGAGCGAGTATTCGGCGTTCGATGCGGCATCCATTACGCTTTGTTCGGTTGGTTCGTTCGTTCGTTCGGCCAGTCACTCGTCCTGTCGCAGTTTCGTAAACTACCCCTTTACCATTTTCATTCAAAAATCGGCCGTGCTGAGAAGGCAAAAAGAGAAAGAACTCGGAAGAGAGAGAGGAAGTGCGAACCAGGAATGTAGGAGAAGGATTTTAACAGGATTCGTCTTATCTACTACACAGCTTACGGTATTACATGTGGTGGAAGCAGGTAGGCATTGCAGAGTCCAGAAAATTTTACTGCAGGGTTGCCACTAGAGAGCGCAATGAACGATCCGCAGGAGAGATAACTAGAGAAAATGTACATTTCGGGAGCACATGCAGTGCCAGAAATGCTAAACGAAATGCTCACTGTGTAGGTGTGTGTAGATACTATTTGAACTATATCAGCTGATGCCCGGCTCTGTAAACAACAGCTGGTTGTTTGCACTAGAAAAAACAATTAGTGCAGTGCCGGCGTAAGAGCGCTAAGCAAGTTCGCTTCGCATTCATGAAAATGGAAATTATTCACAATCATGCACACGAACAATAAAATTCAAATAAAGCAAGGTTTCCAAAGTATATCACTTAATTTGTGCGAATGTGTTCCTTTATGTATGTTCTGTAGAACTGGTGCTTTTACTTCTGCTCCATAGATATGGTCAACAAAAAAAGTTTCGGCGTAAGTATGGGCTAAGCTGGTGTGGGTCTTATCCAAACGTGTTACCTCCTCGGTAGCATGAGCTACCTCCTCGTTGGTGTAGTCGCCTGTTACCTCAGTACAATTTTTTGTTTGCAGCAGCGTCGATTCTGTAGATCAACAATAATACCATGTGAAATAAACATGTACACCTAATGATCGACATAATCTCCGCTAGTTTATACTTACCAAATGCATACTAGCATATACCAAATATTGTAATTCCAGGTGTGTTGTATTTTATTGCATTCTTAATATTATCTGACGAATAATTTATATTGCAGTTTAGTTCATCCCTAGCTTTACATGGATTCTATTCATAATTTTCGCTGTTTTTAAATAAAAGTAGCGCCATCTACTTGTCAGGATTGCAAATGGCATCGATTTGATCGTCTGAAATATGACGTTTCATTGGAATTGTCATGTGATGTGTGTCGTGGATGAGGAATGATGCGCGGTGTGTCGGCGCTATCAAACAAAAGTCATTCCTCGTGGAAGGTAATTTGCAGTGTACTGTGAACCTTCGGTACAAATTGCGAAGAGAGGACGACGTGTTGTACGTGCAAGCGTGTGTAGAATTCTCGTTGCTTTGCACTGCAAAACTAGTAACAGCAAAGTTTAGTTCTTTATCTTTGTCATTTACAAAGGTATCGATTCAAAGCGGAAAGCTTCGTCGATCCCAACGTACTCAACATCCTTGAAAATCATTTCCATTGAATTCGGCAGGTAAAGTAAGTGGAGAAATAATGGCACCGAATGTAGCTGAACTCCGGACGGACGGGTCTAGTGCCACCGGCATCAATGCCATTCTTCTTGGACCACCAGGATCTGGAAAGGGAACACAGGTACGCCGCATCTAACAGAAGACGGCGCGAATTTTTCACCGGTTTGTCTTCATTTCGATGACCTTGGGGTCGATAAAACAGAAGTGATAACAGAGCACAACATCGTTGTGCATTGAAGTTGTGTAAATTGGAAGAGGAAATTGAAGTTAGCGTTTGTGGAGTGCCAACATTTGATGGTTACATAATGAAAATCGCGATATGCCTCGCATCGCTACCCCGCTAGATAGATAAATTATCAGATTAGTATCTAATACCACTAAGATAGAATACCGGAATACGATAGCAATGGAAACGAGACTTACGTTGTTCGCCAGCTCGTCAAGACCAAAACGAATGTACCGCTAGGCTTACCGATAAGCTTATAGGGATACGTTACGGGAAGAGCGCGAGTGGAATTAAAGTATGAACTGCTAAGGCTGTTGCTTTTATGTGCGGTGGTTACACTATCAAACGTCGAAAATATTCTAATTTTAAATTTTACTCTGCGCCATGTGTTGAACGTGAGTTTCTTACATTCGTTTTTTGATTTCTTTCTGACTAGGCACCCCTGCTGAAGGAAAAATATTGCGTATGTCACCTGTCCACGGGGGATATGCTAAGGGCAGAGATCGCATCCGGTTCGAAGCTTGGTGCCCAGCTGAAGAGTGTGATGGACCAGGGGAAACTGGTATCGGACGAACTTGTTGTCGATATGATCGATTCGAACCTCGACAAACCCGAATGCCGGAATGGCTTCCTGCTAGACGGATTCCCCCGCACAGTAGTGCAGGCCGAGAAACTGGACAATCTGCTCGAGAAGCGGCGGACCGGCCTGGATGCGGTGATCGAGTTCGGCATCGATGACAGTCTGCTAGTTCGTCGTATCACAGGTCGCCTGATCCACCAGGCTAGCGGGCGGTCATACCATGAAGAGTTTGCCCCACCTAAGATACCGATGTGCGATGACTTCACCGGCGAGCCGCTCATGCGTCGCAGCGATGACAACGCCGTTGCGCTTGTAAAACGACTGGATTCCTACCACCGACAGACGAAACCACTGGCCGACTACTATGCACTTCGCGGGCTGCATTTCCGTGTCGATGCCACCAAAAGCGCGTCCGACGTGTTCGCTAACATTGACAGTATCTTTACCAATAGACGAGCGAAACGTTTTGTGCTGTAATATTTACAAAAAGAACTTACGCAAAAGATACAACGGCAGCCGAGTAAACACAAAACACAACCATCTAGCTACCTGTGTCTCCTGTTTCACGTTACGTTTTAATCCATTTCACACTCGATGAAGTGAAAGTGGCATCCGATCTAGCCACAATTCCTATCTATACCTAGTGCTAGAACTAATAGATCTTTTGTGAAGTAAAACGATGTTTAATGATAGTTGATCCTGACGCTGACAGACAATGACAATCGACTAACGATGACGATGTACGCGTCCAACGATTACGATTGTAACAGGCTAGGTGTTGTCGGATACTTGTGCAAACGTAGAAAGGCGATAAGATGAATGCAGAACATACCGCATCCACAAACTGCCAATTATTTTGTACACCAACTGCGGTTATGCTTTTTTAGCGGATTAACGATATTCGGATTTAAGATGAGATCAACGTTTAGTGCGTTGCACTGCGTCGTTTCTGGTACGGGGGAAGGTCTGCCGGAATTGAGAGGGAGTTGACAATTTGAATGTTCGTTATAGCTATTTAAATAAACTCATTTGGAACGATGGACTAAAAATATAATCGTGGTGTTCTTGTTGGTGTTTTTTTTGCAATCACACCAACTCTCGTTTTAAAGTGTTCTTTATTTAATCTTTTAGTATCAATGATTCTTCTAAACTTTTCAATAATTTCATCAACAACACAAAAACCTTCGATAATTTAATACATTTTCAATGTCAATGATCAATGTAAATAAGCTACTGTTAAAAAACATGAAAAACTATGAAATAAATTACACAAAAAGAAAAATTATAGAAAAGAAATGTGATATTCGACGATCCCGGTCCGCTCCGCCGAACACGTGCGCCGGTGAAATTTTTCGTTTGCTGAAATTTTGATCATTTCTACCAGGGTACTAGGATCGAGTTGCAGGTAGCGCAAAATAGATGTGACGCGACTATCTGTCCCGCTCCGCCATAGTAAACTACAGCTTGTTTCCTCGTTCACACGTCTCACGATCAAGAAGAGACTATCTTTCTCGTTCTGTCAAATTTATTATTACTTTACTATTCCATCATGCAATTATTAAACCCTTCACATGTCAAGCCTGTGGACCACATTTCACGCAGAACCGTTCAGTTGTACTTTTTTTTTGTTATTTTACGTAGAATTTATTATCATGAATGTTTACAAAATGTTGTGAAAATCTATTATTAATTTATTTATAATTTAAATTAGCTTTGCGTTGCCGAAATACAAAATTCGACGTCTTACTGAACGAGTTTGCTTCAAATGTGGTTTGCTGCAGCTACGCTATGAAGGGTTTGTAGTGCGTAAGCTCTCTCGATCCGAATCTACAATCGCTGATTGGCTGTTTTGCTTATCGATGCAGAGAAAATTAAATTGAAATTCTCAGTGCTATAAGGTGAGCATTTCCAGAGAACGGCATCGTTCATCGGCACACACACGACTTGCCGGGAGAATTGTGCTACCTCCTGTATCGTCATACTTCCCTGGTATAAAGTGGACAATTTTCGGATTTCGCAGCGTCGCACACGGTACCAGGCGAGATTTTTTGTTCAGCGAAAAAATGAAAACTTGCGTCTGTGGTACCACTCGGACTGGGGGGCACTAGTAAAATACTGCGATCGCAGGCATTTTCAATGGTCTTTTAGCCCCCGAGCGAGTCGAGCGAGCCTACAACAACGTAGAAACAAAATGAATAAAATTAATGCAAAATTGAGATAAAAACAAATAGCGTAAAAGTAAAACAATACAATAGTTAGTAATAGTTATCGTTTTTCGCTTCACTAAAACGCATGAAAAAACCGCCATTTTTAGGGATTTTCGCACCGAAAATCCATCTTTTTATAACCGGAGACTAGGTTGCTCAGAAGGCAGCATATTGCGAAACTTTTAAGTAAAAGGTCCACAATAGGAAGTTGTACGTCTGGTTTAAATTCCCAGGCATATATTATTATTAAATGGATATTAATGTCTGATGTCAATCGTCTATCTATTTTAGCTATGTGCGTAACACATGAGTGGCTGTCACTATTTACTTTTACACTTTGGCTCTTCAAAATCATAACTGCAGGTACGACCAATTCTGTCAGCAACGCCGCATAATCACGTGTGTTCAGTGATCGTTCAGCTTGTCTTGGCTAAGTGCGCCACGCAATCGGGAGTTTTTCCGATTGATCGGTTCTAGATACGCTGCTGGGGCCCATCCTTCAAAACCAGTGCCTGAAAGAGAAACATGTACGTAGCACCAGCTAAACTCTCTTGAAGCACCTTTAGTAGGTACATACCGAGCACTTTCACGAACCACCAGCCAGCGCAGCCCACTTTCAACAGCTCCACCATATCTGCCTCCTTCATCGTAACCTCCGAATTGCCCATAGCACAGTAATCGGCCAACGATACAAACTTATTTCCCGGCACCACGCTATCCTCCACGGTGGCGAATTCGTCCTCGCTGTTCGAATAATCTGAGCTCCAGGCATTTGTTTCCTGATTGTCATGCTCTGAGGAGGATGACGAGATGCCGGTAGCATTAAGCAAATGTTCATCGTTCAGGTGAGCTATCCGCGTGACAACATCCTGCGCGAGGCCGACCATTCCTGCAGCTACTGCTCCTCCAATCGCTTGTGGTTGTTGTTCGCAGCTTAAGGTTCGATTCGAAGTTCCGTGCATGCCCGTGGGGACATCCCAGGATGCGGTATGACGCAGTTGTCTAAAAACGAAAAATAGTTGGAAACTTTTTAATACTATTACATAACGTCTATTTAAAAGTCGAAACCAACTGCGATATACATACTTATGATTCAAGCCATACTGTTTAATCTTTTCACCTTTCAACTCTTCCAGCTGATTCAGTAGAACTCGTTTAATTTCCGCAACCCACTTGTTCTTGATCTCAATCGTGACAGCTTGAAACGTGTGCACCTCCTGCCGCCCTTGTAACCATACCTCGAATCGTCGCGTGTCGCCGCGGACGGACTCTGTCAAACCTATTTGCGACATCTTCGCGACGATGGATTCAAAAATGTCAGAGAAATGTTGTTGCGCTCTTTTTATTCTTATTTCCGCCTGCCTTACCTGTAGCCAGTGTTTAAATTGATAGGTACTTTTGTTGTGGCCAGTTTTGGAGCCCTGCTTGCAAAACAGCATCGCCTTTTGATAAAGAAAGATGTGCCTGTTTTGCGTCTTCAACCGCAACCGTAGATCCTTCTTACTTTCAGTCCAAACCTGGAACGAGTCCTGCAGCAGTAGTTCGCCCTGCTGCGACAGATCGGCCTGTAAAAAAACGAAACGAAAAAAACAATTATAAAGATATTCTGTTCGAATAGTACGGGACAGAGAAAGCTCCTGGTTTGCTAGTACTACTCACTGGAAAGCCCGTTATTGCAATTTGATGCATGGAGTCATTGACACACTTTAGCACGACCAACATGCAATCCAACGCTTTCTGCAGCTCCCGAGAGCAAGTCCCCGTGTCACTGAATCTGTGGAAAAGGGAAATAGAAAATTAGATAACCAACACAAGGACGGCTCACCTCTACAACTTCTAGCTTGCGTTTCTTACTTGAGCAAATCTTTAAGAAGTAGTTGATACTTGGTGATCCGTTGCACCGGCTTGAGCAAATATGCTGCTAGGGGCAATTTGTGGCCGAGCTTCTTCTGACATTCCTGCAGGAACAGATGCGTATCCACGAGCGTCTCCCGAAGACGCTCGGAACGGGGTATGTTTTGACAGTAGTACGAGTAGAGACGGAAAAAGGTATCTCGCTGCAACGAACAAACGAATGATGATAGGAGTTAGATATCGTCGATACTGTTCCGCTAGGGTTAGTCGATTTACCCGTTGTACAAAACAAAGTGCGACTAATTCAGTGGTGGAAATGCAATTCTCCAAATCCTTGAGAAAAATGTCATTGTGGAAGGTGTACAGCTCGTGTAAGTTTCCGAATAGGATGTCCGATTTTCCCTGCAGTCCCGGGGGCACGAGTGAACTCATCTCTTCCGACAGCATCTCGTCTCTGTAACCCTGTTGTTTGCGAAAAGAACAATAAGTAATGATAGAGTAGAGGTATGTTTTTGATTGTGAAAAAATACGGGAGGACAGTTCCAAAAACGATCCAGAATTGTGTCTGCTGCTTTCCAATGAATGATGGAGTGTAAACCATTAGCATTTATGATTCGTCTTTACAACGGCACAATGATACGGTAGTCAGTACTGTTACCGGCGCGGAAGAACATTTTGACGATCCGTGGGAGGGGAGTACAATAAAATTAACTGTAATGTCACTGGATTGAAATGTAAATTCCAACCAAATTATTCGGTAAAATACTAATAAAGAATTAAAAAAAATACACTACTGACAACGATTTAAATCGATTGAACACTAAAGTTGAATTAAGGTTGTGGTATATACTCATAAATTCAAACACACAAACTGTAGACTGTAGTTTAAAAGATGAAAAAAAACTTAAGCAAAAGAGTGCGCAAAGTAATCACAAATAAGTCGTTTGTGATGCAAGATCATCACCTATATATTCAGCGCATTTGGTCAAACAAACAGTACCCGTGAACGAAGAGTGAATATAGACGTCCCTTTTTATCGGCTTTGAATAACTTGTACTTGTAACTTGAGTAAAAGCTTTTGTAAAGGCATTTTTACTTCGTCATGTCACGTATTTACCGTAACACTATTAGACGAAACATGGAAGTTGCCTCCTTTCGCTCTGTCTCTGACTCACGACTCGTTTACCATTTCATGCTACATAAAATTAGTGTGAAGTAAAGGTATCCTTTCTTCCGTATGTAACTTACGCTTTCCAGAATGGAAACAAATTTCCGATAAGGCTCTTCCTTTCCTTCCGTTGTAACATATCTAGGAGGATCGCACACCTTCTTCCCGATGCGTCGGGGGAATATTGCCCTCCCATTGATGAACGTATCCTTCCGCGACCGCACCTTGGCCCGAAACAATTCCTTCTTATTGTTCGATCGGATCGTCTCGTAGACACCGACGTCGTCGAAAATATACGGCCTGTTGGTTTCCTCGCTATTGGCAATCATTCCATCCAACAGAACTTCCGAGCCTCTCGGGAAAAACGGACTGCCGCAACGATGCTGTTGCTGTTCCTCCTCGCCGTCACTGTTGACCGGGAGAAAAATTTGTCTCCGCTCGTCCAGTCGACCGCCAGCTGACGAGGACTTCGATGAGGAACGGTGCAGTCGACGGCGTCCCATCGTCATCGCTTGGTTGACGTAGTCAAAGTTCTTGAATGAATCCGCGTATATGAGCCCGCAAACGTTGGGCAACGAAGTGGCGGATGTTGGCATCATCGACTCGCAGTTCGATTCGAATAGTAAATTAGTGGAATGGTTCCGTGCCGCCGGTGGAGTTGCTTTCGACTCGCGTGATATCGGCGTCATTGGAAGAGCATGATAATCTCCGCTCGAGTACGGTGGCGGAGGTAGAGAGTTATACTGAAGATGCTGATGTTGTTGGACCTGCTCTTGAGTGCCCGACTTCTTCAGTTCTTTCCGCCTTTGCTTTTTCTTCTGCGTGACCGCGAATTTCTTCTTAACTGCCTTTTCCTTCATAGTAGGCTTCATCTTTTGGCGTAAAAAGTCTCCATAATGGTAACGGGTGTAGTCGACCGCAGTGGAAAATCCACGCTGTTGCACAAAATCCTCGATTACCCGACGGTATTCCTTCTCAGAGAACGTCTTCGCGGGGCTGAAAACTTTCAGCGTCCTCGCCGATGGCGCATTAGGCGAGCGATTGAGCGTGTACTTCATGAGCGACTTTTCGCAAAAATCCCGCACCTGACGGTAAGTTCTCTGGCAACGTGAAGGAGGCTTCACATTTTTTATCTTTGACAATGTCACATAGGCCGGAATATTCGGAATAGCCTTGAAACTTTCCATGCGCGGTAAAGAATTATTTCCTGTGGCTCTCGGGAGATTTACGAAGTCGGCAAATGATTCCGAGAGCCGATGGTGTTGATAGTACTGTTCAAAGCTACTGTTCCAACGACAAAAAACCTGTGGATTGCTATCGGATGGATAGTTGTAGCGCCTCAGGGGTGGCAGCGGAGGCGGCAAGGGTGTTGGACCCGTTTCGGCTAGCAATTTCTCTTTTTTTACTGAATCGCAATCGTTATTCGACACGGGGATTGATGAAGGAGGTGCCAAAGATGAGGGTGCTAGGGAAACTAGACCATTATCTGACGTATTGCTCGGACTGCTGTAAATGTACTCCATGATGTCTAGGTATCGCTTCTTCATCAGATAGTTCCGAAAATCTCGATCCTTCACGATTTCCGTGTATGACATGGTGTCGAAGTACTCCTGCAAGATCGCCATTTCCGCCTTTTCGTCATCCTCGTTATTGCGCTCCAGGAGCTGGACGATCTTACTTTTGAGAAACTGACGGCGCCTTGCGGTGTTTGAGTTTGCATTCGACGAGCGCTGCGACTTGCAACTCTTCAACGACTGAAGAGTTCCGCTGTTGTTGGTATTGATCTCCGGACAGCTTCCGCCGAAGACCTGCGTCGATCGTTGCAGAGTCGTGCCGCTTTTGAGAGAATCGTATGTATTGGCAGAGATTTGAGTTTCCCTTCCTGCTGTTTTTGGGAATGCCACCAAACCACCGACTTGTTTGCCTGAGATGGACTTGTTCTTGTGAAACAAATGCACCCGACTACCGAATGCCTGAAAAGATAAAGCATCTTCCTGGCGTCTTCCTAGCGTACCCTGCGAAAGCAACCGCTGTTGCTGGAATGGAGTATTGACTATGCCGGTACTTTCTCCGAGCCAACTGGTCGGGAAATCCCTCGGTGAAAAGCGTGGCATCGCTGCTACTGCCCCCCCGTTTTCCTTGGGCACCTTCTCTTCCTGCTCTCCAAACAAGGACGCGCGAAAGGAGAGCGGACTTGATGACTCAGGATAAGTGGACTCGTTGGATTCAGGTGACTCTGGGCAACAACGTGTTTTCCAAGAGCGAATCGTTTTTCTGGGGCTTTCCCTACCGGAAAAACTAGCAGCGGGCGTTCTGGCAGTGGGCGCAGTAGCGGCAGTGAGGCGTCGGTGAACCTTTCCGACGATGTAGTTTGCAGTACTCTTCACCTTTCCGACACGAAAAAGAAAGATACGTCGTCGTTTTGTGAAGCCTGTTTCGTTTGTGGTTGACGAGGTGAGATTGTAGTTGCCGAATTTCATCCTTCTTATTTTCGACAACGACAATGCAGCAGAATTTGTTTCTCACACTTTGTTCCTAGCAAAAGAGTATGTATATTTCACCATATTGAGTCCATTTGCTCTTATTATGTTTCTTCGTCGCACTCACTTATTATGCTACAGCAGTCCTGAATATCAATCCAATGAACATACAACAAAAAGTGCACGAAACAGAAAAAAAACACCTGCCATCTTCACACAACCACCTTTGCTTCCTTGTTTGATATTTGTTGATGCATCCTAAACCATCATACTGGTTGACTGATTGCCATCTACTATCCTCAATGGTGGGTTCACACGACCCCCGGCTGTTTTTCGTCTTTCTACTGTAACCACTACTTTTCACTACGCGTCTAATAAAACAATTAGTGTGTTAGGATGTTGCAAAATTTTGACATGCACAATAAACCAACCGACCGCACGGTGGTCTATTGGCGAAATTTAAACGATTTTATATTCCATGTTTAACGGTTATTTAACGTGCAAATAGGAATATAAAAAAAAAACCGGCCAAACGGGGCTTAAGCAAACTTTCTTTTCGTCGTGCCTTTGGTGCGCGGAAAAGTGGAACCCACTATCGCGAGACCACTACGGGCTAAACTAAAACAATCCGTGGCCCCAGTTCGTCTCTGGGCTCTTGGCAGAGCTACAGCCGAGCTGAACGAATAACTGATGAACTACTGCTCAATCGGAAGAGACGATAGTTAGTTTTCTTCCACCTGACAAAGGAATTGGCCCGCCGAAAGTTGGACTCGCAGAATCACCTCAGTTGAGCATCGCTGGATAATCTCGCATGGAGCAACAAACCGCACACACACACTCACAGATGAACGCATACATACGTACACAAATACACTTGCGACACGCTCCACATGCGCGATACAGTGATCGAAATGCTTAATTTTCCACTGCTTTGGCACTACCTCCAGACTTTTGTTAAGGCTTCGGACGTGAAGCATTGCAATATTGCCCCTGATTGCGTTCACCTAACCTGGTCAGAAATGATGATGGTCCGATGAAAAAAAAAACTAAAATTCATTGCAATTCAAATTCAACGCCCAAAGCCGATGTGCTCCACAGGCTCCACCACACACATAACGATGACCAACCAGAGCTCGGGGAGTGCATGTCCGCGATGATTTTGCACGAGATAATGTTTTTCACCTCAAAACACAGTTGCAAGCAGCAGTAACAGGGGCCGGGCAGCTGCCACGTTTTCCAACAGTTAAACGAACCCAATTTTTGACGAGTGTGTAACACCGTGCAGCCAACACCCGGTGCCGGAGAAAAGAGACATGAAGCATTTTGATGATCTTTGCTGTTCGTCCGCCTGATCACCAACTCTTTTTTTTACGTCGCACTACAATCCTGCGTGAAACGGAAGAACACACAATGCGGGAAACTAGCAAACGAAAGCATCCGACAGCCACAAACAGTTTACAACTGGTACAGAACCTTGACAATATTCCAGGTTCAATGTTTGGCTTTATTACAATGTTACCATCGCATACACAATGCACTCAAAAGAAGAGCCGTAAAAACGTTTACCGACGAGTCCCGGCCACGATGAGCTATCGACACGAACTGACAACAATAGATACGGAGGCGTTTGGCGAGGTGCTCGCTCTGTAGGAAGTTGCCTCTGTACTAGTGCTCGTCTGCATCGATTGGCTGCACTACCAGACACTCCACGCTAGTACGCGCTTCCAAAAGCTCGCCCGAGAGCAAGCACAGGCGCAGGTCTTGTGCGCGTACCCTCCTGTAATAGACACAGCTCAGATGATAATACCAATCTAGAGCTCCAACATATGGAAGACTCCTATGCTTAATCTTTTTTTTTGTAGAAAAGGAGAAATTATGACGCTTCTGTTATAGGTAGGTGTAGGTGGAGCAGACCAACGATATGCTGCCGATGTTCAACCACACCTCTTCGAGGCAATATGTACCACACAAACTTATCGTTCGAAAAAAATTGATTCCCTTGTTTTTGTTCATTTTTTTGCACTCGTTAACGTAAAGCACTAATTTCCTCTTCGCGCTTGGTTGGTCGTCGCGTAGCTGTCAGGAGAAGGGATAGTGATACCAGTGTGCAAAGATGCACCAATGCAACTACTACCTCGGTAACACCAAGGCTTGCCACCGCCCGTTGAATGTAGCAGCATCTTTCTTCCGCAATTGTGATAGAAAACGTCTGCAGAAACAACTATCAGTCACGCCCAGCTAAAAAGAGAACGGCACAACGCATTGATGAACTAACACTGGTTTTTTGTGTTCTCTTTTATCAAATTTTCTCAAACCAGCGATGTGAAATGCAGTGAATTGTTTCTGTCAGTCGATCGGAGGGGCGCGGCAAGGTTGAATTTGTTGAATCAATCAGAGGAATCCAATCCATTCGTAGGTTGGAGTGCTTGGTTTGGCTTTTGCGTAGATTGCGAAAGTGATAACAAGCGACGGTTTTTTATGGTGATTACGAGCATTTTAGTAGAAAATGAAGAACACAAAAATTCATTCGCGGCACTGCATAACCATAATGCGAGAGTAGATTTGCAAGGGAGCATTATTTCTTTCATTTGTTCTGACAGAAAACTGACATAACGGAGGAGTTAGAGTGGAATTTCCGCATGGTATCGAAGACATAATGTAACCCTTTTATTGATTTTTCTTCGTACTAAGCAAATTAACGTCAGAATAAGAATACGACCAGCGGACACGACACATTATTTCTCCCGCTAGTTGCTGCTCGTTCTGCTTCATCTTATACGCCAATAACCCAATTGATATTAGGCGACATTGTCGCGTTGTTGATGTAGGTGTATTGGCGGTCGTTCTTTAGATGGAAAATCGTAATCAGATTGAATGCAGAGTGCACCAAAAACATTATCCTTCGAACAAATTTTGAATAGATTTTCAGCACCATAAGTAATCAAATTGAATGTAGAGAGTGTACTGTCCAATTTCTGGCAAAGATTATAACTGTAGCTTACCTTCAAGTCGGAAATGTTTATATTTTACAGTACATTACGCTTGTGCTGAAATACGCATGCAGCTTTTGTTGCCAATTGGTCATAGCAATAGAACAGAGCGTAAATAGTTTCTTCTAGGTCGGGCTCTTGTTGGAACATCTGAAGCAATCAAAAGTGGTCAGGCATTACAATTACGAAGTAACTGTGGCCACCGTTGGTCACCCCGAAACAGCTCTCCTGCTCGTCCGGCAAAAAAAAGGGCCGACGAGGGGGAAACGGTGGTAACAATTCGTGTAACGCTCAATGCACACAGCGGTATAACAGTAATTTTGTGTTCCTTATTACTCCAACCTCAATCCCTGGAACTACGAATCGTATATGTATGTTGATGTGTGCCTTTCCCTCAGCGTCTTAGAAGCTGGTCCGAGGATGGCGCGATTAGCTATGCGGAATGGCCAGCAAGAGAGAGAGTGGACTGAGTGAGCACAATCGGCATACAGCAAAATACACACGAATATAACGGTGATTCGCTTTTCGTGTCTTAATCCGTTGATCCGCTAGCGCGAAGCGGAGAAACCCGTTGACTAGAACAACAACACCCAATGCTGTTTCGATCCACAACGACGCCAACACCACTATCGCGATTCATCAGCCGATATTACTTGTGATTGTGCGTCCATGTCTACCTCGCATCCATACGCAGCATACGCAGCACGCAACAATAAGATAATTCTAGTACTGGCAGCAGTAGCTAGTTGTTTTGCCGCTATATGCTGTTAAAATATAACCCGCTCTATATACCCTAAAATATGGATGGTTTTTTTTAGTAAGGGAGAACTAGTTTAAAAAATTGGATGACAATACGAAGCTATGATACTTAGCAAATACCATGTATGAAAATGATACTGACTAATTGCTTCGTCAAATAAATTTGCCTTAAATTTAACACCTGACTGGTAAATTGTTCGAACAGTTGGGGGTGCCAATTTAATTGCACCATCGCTATAATATATTATTAAAAAATACTATTAACAAAAGTAAAATACCATTAACATTTATGTAGCGGGAGGGAAAAAGCAATGGAAAAGCGGAACTCTTCCACATCCGGACTTCGGGCGAATTTGGGTTTATTTAGCGTATGCGTAGCGTATGCGCACTCACACACAAACTGTAGGGCATTTGGTCACGAGAGAAATCGCGAAGGAGAGATGAAAATGAAAAATGCGAAAGGGGGATACTTTTTTTCCGTACCGAAAACGTTTGCCTTGGCGTATTTTCTCTCGGACGGTCTGGATTCGCGGTTATTCAGTAGATCACCATGCCTTGCCGCGGTTTTTTGTACTTTCTGCCCCTGCTCCGGGACAGACCTTCCCACCTTTTTTATCGCATTTCCTTTGCGCATAATGCGCACCGAGCCGACCGCAGACACAACTACTCTTGGCACGTCGTGTGCTCCACCGTATGTGGCTGCAATCTCCCAAGCTGATCAAGGTCAGTTCATCAGTGAATATTATTACAATACACAAAAACTTTCTTTCCCGTGCGCCATCAAAATAAGCACAACCTTTTAATCCAGTTGGGAACATGACCAAAAACAAGCCCGATTTCTTACAGCAGGTGAAAATAGTTAACTCTTAAATTCAAGGGCTGAATTTAACATGGAAGCATGGTTCGAGACAGTGTGATCGGGACTACACGATGGCCTCGCTGGCCAGGAACGAATTTTACACGCATCTTATCGCAATTCATGACACAGCGGTGGTCTCGGAGTTGTGTCTAGGATATAGTGTCATACAATTTAATAAATAAGATGGTTTCGAAATTGTGCGAGAAAACTAGCAATATTTCGTTGATGATCATCATAGATGAATAAGATGGAGCATTATCGGTTCAAAATTACCAATATTATAATTCATATTTTTTCAATAGCGATCATCATTTTGCGCAATGATTGAGGTTGATCTATTCAATAAATCGACTTACCCTTAGAATGGATCCCATTTCTGCAACGTAGATACGCTCTGTTTCCAGCAGTTCTGCCAGCACATGTCCCCTCTTGAGTTTCCTCTCATCCGAATCCTACAAACAACAGAACCAATACCTTTTTAGAAATTCGCCGATTCTTCGTGCAGCCGTTTTCGAGTCGACGGCAGGGAGTCTTCCAAAGCACATACCGTTTGACTCTGCAGATTGAGATCGCTATCCGAGCTGGCAATGACCGTGTCGCTGCTAATCGAGATGCCCGAGTCCGGCGGACCGTCGATCGATCGTGGCCGTGCTGAGAAGCTTTCGATCTGTGAAATCAAGCACAACCGAATCTATTATTTCTTCGAACTTGGATCGATCGGAGGAGATCGAGTTTTTTTAGTCTGAACGTCGACGCCCGAGGGGAAAAAGCTACAAATATGTACATTTCGTCTGATCGATCGAAGTCTAGTCCAGCCCACCATAGAAAGAGGAAAATTCGAAGCCACTCGCGCCAATTCGCAGTTCGCCTATATAGTAGCGTAAGTGTATAATGGTCATGGAAAGCTTCTTCCCCTACGTTGCGCCATTCCGCTATGCTCCAGTCTTTCCCCCGTTACATCGGGGTCGTTCATCAAATTCGAATGCAAAGCGCTTTAAGAGCATGGAAGCCCGCAGTACCACGCTATGCTTCACCTTTGCCATCTTTTCCGAGGGCTACAATTAATTCCATCCATCCTCCTTCCGTTACCACTATCTGGACGAAATAAAATAAATTTAAACTCGTAGATCGTGGCTACTCGCGCAAACATCGTATTGCTTTTCGATGCCCAACCGTAACGAAAGTTCACAGTTTTGCGGTTTTGTGGTATGGGATGAAAATGGGAATCCAGCATGACGTTGCTCATTTCAGCTCACGCTTTATGTTGATCCGGCGAAAATCGAAGTTTTCATTTTTCCAAGCGTTTTTTTTTAAAGAATGGAATAGCAATTCGCAAACGAGTGTAGAACTAGTAAGCAAAAGAAGCTTTCGTTGTCAACGAGTCATTGCAATTATTTTTTCCTTTTATGAGCATAGAGATGACAAAAGACTACAACGAAGAGCTTTAAGAGTTTCTAAATACATATGGTTGTAATACATGTAAAAGGCTTTCCCAATTTTTGTAAACTATTTTACCTGAAATTTAACAGCGGCACAGTTGGGGTTGTTGAAAAGCTTTAATGTGCTCGCTGAGCTATGATTTTCTTTAATCAGTCTCAAGTGCGGAAAGGCTTTCTCCGGCCCCAAGAAGAGAGAAGCGTAGCAAGTGAGCATTTGTGCCGATTCGATAATATGACGGAACACTGCGTAGAAGTGAGCTAACGAAGTACATGTTTTAATGAACAAGCTGCTTGCAACCAAGCACATTAATGATGAATAATTTAGTTTTTTTAGCAAAACTCTAAATATCTACTCGTGAGGGCAGCATGTTGTAAAAATTATGAACAGATAGATGGCCTTCTCAAATCTGTGCGGTGGTAGGAGGAGAGGACACCATCATTTAGCTGTTTTTAGCAAATTTCAAGGGTTCAGACAGAGTAATATACATGGTTCGGATACGAAGGTGATGAAGCAGACAAAAAGGAAAACTTTCCACAAATCTAATGATAAACAAATCGGTTAATGGTGAAGAGTAATAAGCTCGTATGGTTTAGGTATAATAAATGATCAAATAAGGTTACTTAAACACCCATCACCAAATAGTAAATGCCTACCTTTTTATGAACGTTTTTACTGTCGTTGCCACAATCGTACTGCCTCCCTTTATTCCTGAGGACAACCCCAGCATTGCTTTGTCGCATGATTGCTGTGATTGTACGATCATTTTCGCACTCGACGAATTTCCCGATATTGGGACTTTCGACATCGATCGAGCTGATGAGGCAGGCCGAATGTGAGTTTATTTGTCTCCTTCCAGAGCTGCCGCAACAGCAATTGCTAGAGGTACAACCGTCTCTAGAATCGCTGTACCCATTTCCCGCCACTGGATTATTGATAGAGCTGTTCGCGTATCCTTCCGTCTCGTCAAGGTAGCCGTTATTCAAAAACAGGGACCCATCGCATCCGAGCCGGATGCTCGTCTTAGTGGTATACCGATTGGCTCTATTATGCACAGTTGATTCAACCACTCCGTCACCAACGCCATCATCACTGCCGAAGCTTTTCGTGCATGTTATATTTGAAATGTTGGTCGACTCACTGCAGACCGTGCTGCTGCTGCTGCTGTCCGTGCTAATAGAGGACACGATCGACGAGGGTTGCTTCTCGGGCGAGATCGAGCGCTCGCTCTGATCGTAGTAGCCGTCATCTTTGTCCGATTCGCAGCCCGTCGATCCACAGGATGAGGATGTGGTGGAGATTGACGAGGACGTAAAGGAGGAGCATGTTGATGACCTGTTACTGCCGGCGGTGATCTTAGATATTAACGACACGGGCTCGGAAGAAGAAAGATTGTTGTTACAAACACTATTGGCATGACTGTTGCTGCCACCCTGCTGTTCTTTGTTGCTACTGATGAAAATCTTGATGCTGTTGTTTTCCTCGTTCTTGATCTTGTTATTGATGTTGATCTTGTCGTCATACGCCTTGGTTCTGGGATTGTTCTTCAGCTTGATATTTCGCTGGTTTTGCTGATTCCAAAACTTTTGTCTTGACGCCATACATTCGCTTTGCTGCGAGGGAGCCACGCACTTTTCTATGATGATCCTATTGCTCTCCAGATCGATCTCCTTGATCTTCGAGGATACCACGATGTGCACGTTGTTGTTGTTTTCCTTCATGTTGTAGTTGCTATTGTTCAGCTTCTCGTTGAGGACATTGTTAATCAGAACCTTGTCCGTCCTGCTACACTCCAACACCTTCTCCATCGTCATCAACAACACGTCGTCGTCCTCATCATTAATTACGATTGACGTTCGCTTTCCGCAAGTAACGATATCCGACTGTTTGTCCGATCTGCGATGATCGTTCGAAGGTGTTGTCGTCTTCAGGCAGCCACGCGGCTTTTCATTGTTGACACTGTCCTGTCTGACTGCAGAGCTACGAGACACCGCTGAAACCGTGGAGCAGGCAGACGAAGCCGACGAAGATGAGGACATCGGACAATTAGAGAACTTACAGTTCTTATAGCCACAGGTACTGATGGTCGTGCCTTTAACACTTCGCGTTTCTTCCTCAGCGTTCGCCTTTTTGATCGCTAGCCTCTCCACCGACTTCGATCGGGATATACGCCGGACCCGCTCGCCACGATAGCGCTGATTTTGAGATTTGGACAAAACGAACTTCTGCTCTTTCTGTTCCTGTTCCTCGTGGTTGATGGTTTCCGTTGATCCAATGTGCTCCTGACCGTCGATAATCTGACGGATACGTTTGCTAATCGTATCCTCATCGGAAGGCACGGAAGACGAACCCAACACGCCGCCCATCGATGATGGCGATGTCAGTTGCACCGCATTGGAAAGGTTATCCTCAGTCTTGTACCGAGCACTGAGACGCTTGTGTACTAGGTACTTCTGCTGCTCCGATTTACGATGCTTTTCGAAGCGGTGCTGCACCGGGACAGGATCGCGCGTCGCCGGGCTAGATACTGCCACTAGAGATGCTACATTATTGCACGAAGGACTCTGCTGTGAATTGCCCCTACCGCAGCTGATCTTGACTTTGCTGTTCTGACACTGCGCCTGCAAAATGGCCGGCGGTGGGTCCGGATCCTCCTGCGAGTCCAGAAACAGCTGGTTTATGCGGTGGATATCGTTCATAGACCTATGGCGCGTGAGGAGATTGGTGCTGGTATGGCTTTTTTGAAGTTTAAACATGCGACAGTTTTCCTGCTTTAAACCGCCACTGCGCAGTGCTTCTGGGGCTTCTGCCGACATAGGCTTCGTGGAAACCTGGTGTTGGTTCATCAGCACCACATTGGCACACTTTTTTGCCGCCGCCGACTGATTAATAACCCGCATCATGCTGGGCCTGTTGTTGTGCTGGCGTAGGTCGCCCACCTTTCCCGGGGAACCAGGCACCGATTTTCCCAAGGCGGGTTCTTGCAGCTTTTTGTTATCATTTACCACACCGTAAAGCTTATTGTCCACGTATCGCTCGTAGCTACGACTGTCGAAGTAATATTGCACCGTCTCCAGTTTGTTCTTCCTCTTGCTATCAAAGAGCAGAGCGTATTTTTTTTTCACCGAGGCCTTCATTTTGATGTCGGAATCATTGATGTATTGCAGTTTGGTCCCGGACACCCCGCTTTCCGCGCTCGGGGCGTTGGCTCCGAAACCGTTGTGTTTCTTGTATACCATGTACTTTGATTTGCTAATACCCTCAGCACACTCGCCATTCTGTGGTTGATCAGAGTTGCCATTCTTCGGTTCAACAGACGACGAGGCGGAAGATCCTCGAGTGTTGCTGCTTCCGTTGGATGCTCCCGCCTTCGCCTCACTACTGATGCTATTTCGATCCACATTGACAGTCATGGTACTTGCAACAGTACATGTTTTCTTCGCCTCGTTAATGTTTACATAGTTCACCTTCAACAGCTCCATCTTTGGAATGCGATCCATCAAAAACGTGTTCTCCTCCTGGACCCCATCGTTTCCGGATATGCGCCCAGAACTCTTTCGGCGGCAGTCAACCTTTGGTTCGATCACGCCCTGTCCTTGTAGTCCACCCAACACCCGGCTGCTACTCACGCTGCGATTACTTCGAAGTTTGGTGTATGGCTGTGGGACCTTCACGCCAACGTTGCCAGGACAACTAGTTGTCCCCGATGAATTAGTTGTTCCTGTTGCTACTGATCGCAAGCCTCTCGATTGCTGCTGCTGTTGTTGCCTCCGGGGTTGCTGTAGCACCGGTGCGGTCGCGTGCTGTGACGCCGATTGATGCACGACGCGTGTAGCTGACGACTGCATCATATCTTGATTCCCATTTTGTTGGCACACATCACTAATTTTCACTGTATCTCAACTGTCACTGTACACCTACTTAGGAACGTTACTGAATTATTTACGGAATTATGTATCTCAATGCTGCGCTGGCTAAACAACACTGCACCATATAAAACTTGCTTCACCTAGTACCATAAAGATTTGAGATGATAAAATATGAGTTAATAGTCTTATCTTCGCCTGGGGCATAAGTATTTCATTTAATGCTATGATTTGAACATAACCCGCCGAGGGACGAAAACTCATCTAAGTTGCGAATACTGCTACAAACGTTCGTGAAGGTCACTCCACACGCGTGTGTGTATGTGTGGATATATACGGGAGGAATATAGATAGCTAGGGGAAGAGGTGCTAATACCGCGCATGGCGGAACAATAAACTATTGATTGATTAATGATAAAATACTGTTAGATGTCTTGCGCATGTTACGCAATGCGCATTGCTAATCAACAGTCAACGCGTACGCGAAGTGGGTTTACACAAACGGAGTACGTAACATTTTTTTCAATTCAGGTAAACTAAGTAAAGCTTGCGTTAACACCTGATAGTTTTGTCGAACTTTATCACTCTCGTCCTTCATGTTGGGCCGTTTTCTCAGGAAGGTTCCTTCCAAAGGTCAGGTATTGGTAAAAATTTTAAAAAAATACACAAGTTCAAAAAAAACATTCGATTCAACAGCCCGTAGCTAACAGCCGCCATTGTCACTTCTACTTCGGGCCACACCATGTTTAAGGTGACCGCACGAACATTAAACTGGAAATAATGACCTGAATTCCTAACGACGGATCGTCCAATCAAGGTATTGACGTCTTAGCGTCGCGTCAAGTAGCTCCAACTACTCTATCTGCCTCTTTCTCTTACTCTTCATAAAGGTTCCCAGAAGAAAGAAGTTATATAATTGTAAATGACAAAGAAGTGGTGTTGAATCATTCGGTACCACGGCAAAACGTTTCGCGATTTTATGCGAAGACTTTTCACGGATTTTTGTAAACATAATTGGTACTCGAAATGTAAATCTTCGAAAATTGATTAATTTAAATCTTTAAGTTACTGTGGAACTGCGAAAAATTACCACAGGAGAGAAATTTGTATTAATTCAAAAATATTATGCTGTACCCATCCATGTGGCAATAAGGGCATAAAAAAACTGTACAACATGTTTCCGAGTCCCATTATAGCATAGGGAAAAAAATCCCGAGCACCATCTTCGAAAGCAGTTTTCCCAAAAACTAAAATGACGGTGGGTTCAATCTTCCGTTTTCCGTATCTTTCACCAAATCCCCATTTTTTAATCGATCACTTTTGGCTTATGTGAAGATGCAACCCGTGGAACGAATGATGGGGATTGAATTCAACAAATTGCTCGACCAGGAAAACAGCAATTAGCTGCTCTTCACTCTAGCGCCCAATTTCCAATCTTTTTTCCATCTGCAGAAAGTGTGTGTGTATCCTGTAATTGGCTGAAGATGAGCTTACAGCCAGTCCGACGAAAGGCTGGCTTACACATCGAGCAAAAGATTTTATGGAGTTCCGCCTAATCTTTCCGTGGCGTCGCTGCGTCTCTTGCTTTACGTAAGAGAAAACAATCACATTTCCATTAGTAAAACAAGACACACGAATATCATCATTGCTTTAGGCTTTGGGGTTGAAGGTGAAGCAAGCGAGGGTGGGCACAATTTTTGGGTCACAATTAAATTTCCATAATCCAACAGTCGTGTATAATTTTCTTTCGGAGATGAGACTGCTATTTGCTTCGAGTAGTAGTTGATGCTGTATTGAACGTTAAACTCTATCTCCGTAAAATATAGTATATTCACTGCAAATGTCTTTTGTACGTTCAACGCACATTTCAACAGACATTTTAGGAGATCGTACATCATGTGTATTGTAGACAATTGTAGACAATCATGTTGTAGAAATACAATTGAAAGAAAGTGATAAACCATAAACATATTAAGTTTTTACAAAAATGGATTTACGACTGCCCACTTTTCAACAAAACGACAATAAAAATGGTCAGTCCGGATCCACCCTTATTATAGGGAGAAATAAATCACCCACTGCGATCCGTAGCTTGTCTCGTCGCACGGAGTCGTTGAGTCGCAGAAAGAAAAGTGAAATTTTGCAGGTAAAACAAACAACCGCGCCAAAACGGAATTCAGAGCGCCATAATAGCATAGCGTGATGCATCTGAGGACAACGACAGCAAAATAACAATGAACGAACATCACTCGGAGTCTCCCACGGCTGCGCGCTCCGGCAACTGCCGTTGGGAATTTCCCTTCTTAGCTCACGTAGTCGCTCGGGAAAAAGGAAATAAAGTGCTTTCGACTTAAATTCCATTCATTTGCCAGTGTGATTACATGGAAGAAAGTGAAATTAGCTCTGAAGCTCTGAGCTCTGAAACATGGCGACTTCAACATCACTCACACCGCCGTGCCTCGTCCTTAATAGAGCCGCTATCGGGGGAAATAATCGAACAAACAAAATGATGATCATCAAATTCCAGTTGCGTATGTTACGCTTACGCCATCTCGTTAAACATTGTTTTGATACACCTGCTGATAGGTAGAGATATCATTTCGTTGAGGACGTTCATACGCAGGACGTACACATATCCTTGATCACGATTTATAACCACGTATGCTCTTCAGCATACGCATACATTTTGAACTTTCCGAAAAGTTATGTGCCAAATGCCAAATGGAACTCCAGAACTTAATCTTTCTTTTTGTGCGTGTTATTTTCAATGAAAATTCCTAAAATATGCCCTAAATAAGCCACAACCTAGTTCTTAAAATGTATCTATTTATAGTTGCAATATAACATAATGATACCATAAATGTAACCGAGGTTTGTTTATACAAAAAAGCAATGAACATTGTTCATCAAACTCCCAAATTATTATTTTGCATTTTGCTATGAATCTGTTCACACAAAAGTCCATCAAATTAGCTCGCATCCACACATACACACGAACACAAACTGCTGTACGCCCAAAGCAACTAAACCGTTTTCCATCATTACATGTGACTTTGCTTTTTTTCTTTTCCAAAGAAAACTTTCTTCCGTGGCAGTGAGCAACAACCAAAAAGCACTCCAGCAGCCAAAAATAATTTTCACTATACATAATATTTTCCGGCTTTCATTCGCTTCCGCCCTTCGCTCTCTTTTGCTTCGATGCAATTTTCGCCTTTCCTATCTCATCCTCTCTTATTTCGTCTCTTTTGTCTGGTTTTTGTTTTGCTGGCTTTCTTCATCATTTATCGAACAGCGAAGATGAGCATCGTCTTCGAATCCATTCTCTTCAATTACCAGTTGAACGCGGAGGGCGTTGTGGGGCTATCGGATTTTCTTGCCGAACGCTTCCTTTTCCGTTTTTCACATGCGCTATAATATCGGACATAGACACACACACACACACACACACACACAATAAATCGTTTTGCTTCAAAGCAATGTAGTTGTCACGCACTGATATTATTGAGATGACAAGATCAAAACTATTTTCACTAGTATCGCTCCTTTTGTCAAGGAAGGATTGAACACAGTTTGTCACAGTCACATCCTGAACTGAATGATCATTTGTACGATGTTTTTTTTTATTATGTTATGCACAATTTGTTCATACTAACTCCCTTATTCCATGACCTTTGGTTTTAGTAGGAAAGTATTTGTTTCTTCTCATAGTTTTTATGCTGAGAAAACCGTATCGATTGCCGTAAACCGTAAACTGTATCGATTAGCAAGGATATTCTAATTTTCAAAATGTACAAATGACGTCGTCTTCCGTCATTCGCTATCGTTTCAAACTGTTATTCTCGCTCTCACTTCACAGTGAAGAATCCATTTAACTCACACCATACCGTCTGAAGTTGTTGTTTTCACTGCTCTGGATGCCAATGTATTTTTTCAACACGTATCCAATCACGACGAATCGTTTTGCACTAGTGAATTTTACATTTCTGTTCCAAAGCATTCTGGCCAATATGTAATATGATATTTAGTCTGACATACGGCATCATTTGGTGTGCCATTCAACTAGTTTTTTTTGTTGCAAAACATCATCACGTTTACATTACACTTATCGCGAGGCACACGACTTCAAGCAGTGCACATATTCTCACATATTAATCAAACCAAAATGCGACAAAACCGACGACATGTTTCATCTACCCTCGGAGTACGACACGCACCACGGTTCGAGCCATACGATAACTCCTATGCGGAACACAGGCACAGCGAAACCCACGACTCTACAGTGGCAAACAGAGAGGTCCATTTGAAATTCGACGGTGCAAAAACTGAAAATGTGAACCCAAACTGTTGCACTAAAAATAACTGTATTGGACTTCTGCACACTGTGTAAATACAATACAATATGTCGATGATCAATTAATAGTAGAGATAGCTCAAGCCCTTGTAGATTATGAAGTCCCCGAAAGGCTTGTACATTCAGGAAAATTTAAATTCACAATACTGCACTGTGTAAATTCACAATACTGTCCACTACTAAGCCCTCAAAAACTGTTCCATTGTGCTTTGGCTACTGACACAATAGTTCACGCCAACCGTTGCGAAGTACGTCCAACCTCCACTGCATACCTGATACACACTGAAGAAACATGCCGCGGCATGCGGGCACTGAAGCGCACGATCGCTGAGAGCCTGAAAGCCCGCCGCGCTCTCTCCTATTGTGCTATTCGCTCTTTATATACACAGATCGCATCGAATGCTGTCTTTCGCATGATCATGATCACATAACTGTGACTATATACTATAGCTCTATCATTTCGAACGATGTACATTGGTATGGTACAGCGAGGGGCACGAGTTCTGTGTTCATCAAATTCGATAAATTCTCCTTGAGGTCGTGTCGTACGATTGAGCACTCTCACTATCTCCAACGTGGAGATAGTTTACTATAGTAAGTATATGTATAGTAGTATATACACTTAACGGTACAGGCTAACCGAACAGCATCTCAGCTTTTCTCTTCGAGGAAATAAGATTTGTCCACGCAATGGTTTTTGGTTTGCTCTGCTATTTCGTAGCTACAGCGAACAGGTCACCGCGTTCATCGATCGCAGTAATTTCGGCGATCATTCCGTTGATCGATGAACACTGTCCTGGCGGCGTATCTGCAGAGTCCGCACACATCGGCCTTCTGAGGCTTCTTTACCTCGGTGTATTACGCAAACTCACTGAAGCTCAAGTTGTGTTGGCAATCCACAATGATTGGATTGAGCAATGGGCTGGTAACCATTCTTTCTGCGGAAATATCACAGGCGCAATCAAAAGTAGGAAGTGAATCGTAAAACGGCACCTTTCGTAGATCGTTAGCTGGCAATTTGATATATCGTTAACCACAAGGACTGTTGCACCCATGAGACTTATCGTGTGAGCAATGGTGTTGTTACGGAAGGAATCATCCGCAAACAACTACAAAAAAGTTTAAACTATTGCTCAAATCAACGGATCTTTAGCAAACTTAGAATTTTACGTTTCACAACATACCAACAAGCATTCCGAATAACTTATTCATAGAACGCTGCACGCCAGTACTGTTCACAAGCAACCATTTTCGAAATTGGTAGTCAAATGTGTCGCTAAAACGATGTCGTTAGCCGATTGGAAGCATATTCGATATGGTGGCGCAACGCAACGGTCAGAGAATGCGTGGCGACTCATGCTCTACTTGTTGTTTGACGGGTAACAGTCGAAGTGGGCAACATCAACCACGCACATCCGTGGGTATTTGGAGACAACCGAGCAGTCTACGGGAAATAGCTACTGGACAGCATCATTTTATAGAGCCGGGCTCACATGCTTTCTAAATTATATCGTCTCTCTTGGTATGACAGATTGTTTTCCCGCTTTTGATACATCGCGAACACAGATGATGGAATAAATAGGACAAGCTTGGTTAATTCTAGGGGCCGTTGCACAGGTTGCTGGTTCCTATATCGCTGTGGTTCAGATGCAGGAAGAAGTATGGTAATCATTGGACAGAGCGAGATATAGACGATGCAATACCGTTATATCGCCCAGACATCGGTAGAGACGCATCCTTAATCCATTTGAATGACCTTACATACAATCCATTCGAGCTGCACGATTACCGCCATAAGGGATTTTTTGATGGCAGTTCGTATGAAAAACACAAAAATTTCTAAGCTATCGAAAATGTGTCCCCGTTTGGACAAGCTACTAAACTTAAACCATTGAATACCATATATTACACATTCATTGGATTTAGAAAACCATGTAACGAAACAGCGAACTAGTCTCAACCTTCTTCTGTATGGGTCAAAGAAACCTACTTTCTACCACGCTGCTCCCTGGATACAACGCAGCGAACAGCACCCAAGCCCCTCGACGTCTTTCTTTCCATCTACCATGTTTAGCTCATTTATTCGTTCCGCTAGCTTGTATGAAATGCAATCGAAACAATTCACTGTCCGGGTACTTGACCGTGATCGAAGGAAAGCGAAGCGACATACCCAACAAGGCGCTAGAGTCAATTGGCGGAAATCACCCGTTCCAGGCTTACAACAAACCATGCAGAGGTGTTCATGTTTCTATGCCGTGGTTTAATTAGATATGATGATGAAGATGATGATATCCCAAAATTGATGACACTTATACGTAGAGCCTTTGGAAGGGCCTGTTGGATTCTACATAATTGTCCTAATGAAAAGGAGAAATAAGATGTTTTTTTGGTATTGTCTTAATTCGTCATGTATTCGCCACACGTGGGGAATATAATCTCTAATCTGTTGGTCTCTATTTCGTTCACGTGTATATTTCTATCGTTGCAAAGCGCATGACGAAAGAGTCCCCTCTTTAGGAGTTGAAGTGAATTGCCTGTTTCGATCGCACACGTGAAGCCGTCTTTCTCCATTGGTCAGCTATCGGCCGATTTTTGGGAATATGCAAATGTCGACGAGCATCCCGAAAAGGCAACTAAGTGAAAGGAGTCTGATGAAGGCAATGTTTCAGCTTTAATAACTCAACGGACCCAAAACGGAACAAAACAAAAAAAAATTATTTTTGTTTTTCATAAACCTATGCATGACCAACGAACCGTACATACATTCCCCAGCAGCTATGAAAACAGTCGAAATACTCAATACATCCACGAAAGCACGAACATGAAGGCAATAACATGTTTCATATTGTTTTTGGCAGTATATTCATGTATTAACTGCTTTGTAGGGAAAGTAGATTTATTGTAATCGAAGAAAACAACAATGTGTGTGTCGACGAAGGGTCGACGGCAATCGTGAGCGAATAGATCGACGTGCTTTGCGTACACAACGATCTGAAGACGCCATAGGCCGAAGAGGACAGCAACGGCAACTGATCGCCCTAGGAAAGCAAATTATAATCCCTTACTTAGCCCATTCTCGCCATGAGTAATACTCCGCATGCCCATTGTTTCTTAGCTGCTGCTTGCGAGTGGCAATAATTCGCGACGTTCCTCCGGCGTTACTTATCGGTTCACACACGACTCAATCATAAACATCAACAAACGTTGTCTTGTCATTTCGCTCCTTAACATTGGAACTAGCAAGCTAGCAGGAGGTAGCAAGCTTTTTCACAACGGCAGTCAACGACACGGCGATCAAACAAAATTATTGCTGTTGGTTGTGACGAATTTTTCGCTTGAGCAACATATTTAATCGAGCATGTCTTTCTCCGGATGTCAGCAAGGCGACGAACCGCGATCAAATGCATCACTGCAAGTTACGCCAAGAGCCAGGAAGCCAGTTCCGAGCGCATTTTCATCGATCAATGCTCTTATCCTAGATGAATGTTCGAGACCCCGATCACGAAGAGAAGGGAAGGTATACGCCAACTTACCTAGAGGAATGGAAAAAAATGGATGCGATTTTATTACAAATCGATCGCGTAGAACTCCCCCCTTCTCTCTCTCTCCCTCTCTCTCTCTCTCCCTCTCTCTCGCTCTTTCTCTCTCTCGCTCTCTCTCCTTCTCTCTCTCTTCATTTAATTTTCCGAACTCTACTACTAGGGGTGTAGTTTTGGTGATTGACCTCGAGGGAATTTTCACCGCACTGGTTTGACAGCAGCAAGTAAAGCGCCGACGTCTTCGATGATGGTAATTAATTAGTGACGTTGGTCACCGCATTCCGCTTTCGCCACTGGTTTTCCCATCAACAATGCTATCGTTACACCGCAGACGAAGACACCAACGGCACAAGGTGACAATGGTGCTTTCCGATGAGGTAATAATCGACGATTTCCATTTTTGACAATGTTTTTAAAAGTTTGACCCATGTGGCTTCATTCGCCTCTTACGCCAGGAAACATGTCGATAATGGCCACCTGAAACTACGTCGCCGAACAGATGCTTGATTGGTTGCTTGTGACACCTTACCTTACCTTACAAAAAAAAATAAAGGGAGAGAGAAAGAGAGAAGGACGAAGGTAAACTGAGCATTCAGCGCCAGGGGACTGACGGGGTGGGATGGAATATCAATTGGTCATAGGGCGTGCTTATGTCGCATTCCGATGAACTCGTGTTTTTTGCATTCGATTCTCGCTACGAATACGATGCTCATTAACGATAAAAGGTGATCAGTGAGCAAATTTTTACTTTTCATGATCCTTTTCGGAATAAAACGGAATTTTTAGAAAACATATTGAAGAAGGAAAAAAATCGAACCACGTTATCGATTCTTCAAATATGAATTTCCTAACTACAAGCGTGTATAAGAATTTAAAACTTCATACATACGTCTAGCAGTTATAGTATACTTCTCCTAGTCAGATCTTTAATTCATCATTATATCATCAAGTAGATATATTTGTTAGGCAAATATGATTTGTTAGGCTGATTCCATAGAAGTTGCTCACGCTCAAATACGAACGTCATTCCAGTCGCTACTTCACAGCCGGAACAGCAACACGCAGCCTGGAACAATTTCATATACACTCGCGCTTAGCGGTTTGGCTCTCAGAATTTGAACAAACAATTTCCTGCTCCTTGCCACCGATCGCGTTTCCATTCGCACGCCCTGTGCATCTGGACATTGCATAAATTGCACCAAACTGTTAAGTGCTTATGGGCAAGTATGCGAAAAAGAACGACACACATCACAATTGAATGAATGATGGAACATCAATGTTTTTTTTGTTTCTAGCGTTCGTTTTCTTCGTTAACGCGGTCTTTTGCTGCAATGTGACTTATCCAACTGCAACTAGCAGCTAGCAATACATCAAAAAGGTGCACAATAAGGCGACTGCCGACACCAGTGCACTCATGCCTTGAGGAAAGTAGAAACAAAATCGAATACAATACGCAATGCAATCGCACGCATAGTTGCTTCAGATCGAGCAAATATTCCATTTCTAGCTAACTCGGCAATTCTATTGTGCTCCAAACTTTCCCCACTGTGGTTAGCTAGGGAAAATACTAAACAATACAAGTGCAATTAAAAATTGATATACCCCGTCACGACTCAAGCATATTACACAAATCTATGAGTATGTGTTGTTAAGCTTATACATTGATGGTTTGGTTAAGTTATGCATTTTGGTGTAACTCTTTTCAAGTGGATTGTTTGTTGCAAAATAAACATGTTCTTATATGTTTGTTCTTCTAACATGTTTAACCCTACAGATCTTATTATCGCTCGTATTGCAATACGAGAATAAACCGCAAACGAACTGCTTCTGTAAACGTAATCTCAAAAAATTATTCCACCGATTACACGTCCCGTTAAATTCACTTCGTGTAGCATTTTACTACGTCAAATCCCTTCTCTTTTCATGGCTCCAAGCATCCAACAGTCAAACGAGAATAAAAAGCTCGAGATCTGTAAGAACTGTTTGCCACTCCCCATATCGGCACAGAGAGACGAAAAAAAAACCACATACGAACGAATTGACAAAGGAATGCGGAGATTTTTTGAAGAATGTAAGGCTGCAACTGTTCTTTTAATGAAGCCACACTCTCCCGTGCGGCCGGCAAGCAAAACACCAATCAATGTCGCGATGGTTCCTTCCGCGCACTGAGTTCATTACTGCAGGCGAAGAGAGATGCCAAGGAACTGATGAAGTTTTTTTCAATCAATTTTCCCCCTCAGAGTTGTCAACGTACGACACAACTTATACGATTTTTTTTCTTTTGTGCGCCTTACGTGCAAGAAGGTTCAAACTAGCCGCGAACGAGAGAGTACAGTTAAGATGATAAAACTAAATGCATCCCATTATCTTCGAAAAACACAGGCTGCAGTTACCTTAACATCCCAAAAGCTCTCAGGCTTCTCAGCGGTGCACTGCATAATTACAAATAATTATGATACACTATGCACCACCACCACCACCATTCGTTATGCACATGCAACCACTGCAGGGCTAGCGAACAGAAGTGATCGCTACGAAAGTCGTCTTACAGCATCACAATACAACATCGTAATGCAGAAGGAATGAAAAGAGATAGAAGGGCAAAGGTCAAACCGAAAAAGTAACGGGTTTCTTCAGAAAACCTACACACCTGTATCAACATTTCACAGGAGGTGAGGTGATAAGAATATAAACATAACTCAAGAGTTTTGCTTTCCGAACAACGTAAACTCCGAGCATTCTACTCGTCCTTTCTATCCCCCACTTTCTTACTCTTGCTTTCATCTCCCCTTTCGTTCATTCCTCTCCCTCCCACTCTTCTTCCAGGGCCATTGATTGGCACAATAGCTGTTGTCCATATTTCTCATTTGCCAAGAAAACGATTTAATTGCTCGTTTCAGACAGCAAGCACACGGCTTACGTAGGAATTTGGAAAAAATATGTGCTGTTTCCCTCTCTTGCGAAAAACAAAAAAACGAAAAAATCTTTGAAACTAATGCAACTCAATCGGGAGGCCTTTCTATTCAAGTTTTTAACTATAACGATGACGTGGATCCCCCTCCCCCGGTTCCCTGGATGGGAAAGGAAACACACCCACTCGATGGTGTTATTTGCACTTCTGCCTCTACACTGGGTATGCTGTTGGGTTTGCTATGTTTTCTCCTTTACTGTTTAGTAAAGGCTTCTTTTGACTGAAAGGGGGCCCTATAGTTTCAAGTTTATTGGACCCTCCTCTTCCCATTCTTCGTGACAGGCTACGGTTGTTGCTGTTTCCCACCGCTTTTAGCTAAACTAATTTGCCTTATTCCATCGTTCATCAAATTAGAAAAAATTAAAGTTGATTCCACTTCCGATCCTGGAGATGTCGATTAAAATTCGTAAATTTTGCAACACCCATCAAAGTCTCACCACCTTGACAGTGCTGATAACTATAGTGAAGGCCTCTATTTGGAAATATATATAAGACTGTAAGTATAGGAATGCGAATTCAGTATTGTATACAAGCAATTGGCAAGTTACACGTAAATTTACTTTAAAAATACACTCCTGCGAAACTCCTGTGTAATGGTGGTTTGCATTGCTTATCGAACAAAACTTACAAATGCAACATAAAATGCTGAAAATATCCACACAAAAAATGTATTTAAAAAAACGGTAAAAAGAAACAATCTTTTTTTCAAGCATACGGACACCTGTTAGAGTCCGCCAAAGATGTTCCTTTATTCCAAGCTGGAGTGCATTAGCATTCGTTGATAACAAAAACGCAAAATTCCATTGTGCCCCTCGCATTCAACCAAACATAACGAAACTAAACATGTTTAAAGAACACCAGTGGTAACAAATACTGTAAATGAAGTGAATTTGTCGACTTCCGCTCCAAGAAATAGGAGAAAGTTCTTGTTCTAGAGAAAGTAGTCAACGATGTCCCATGCTTTTGAACCATTCAGAACAACCCATGATCACAACTGGTTATCCCACGAGTTGTCCTATATGTGCGTCCTCAATAGCGGAGCAAGTTTATTGCCTAACAAAGTCTGTGACATAAAAAGAAGTGCAAAAAAAGAAGGGTTCCGTTAGTAGAATGTTACAAATGTTGTTTCCGCGCGGCATCTCGATCGCCTTTGCCTCTGCCGCAGATTGAGGTCAAACAGGAAAACCAACCCTGCCGCTACACGCGATCCAATGTACCGCGCGTATGCCGCGTCATGACGACAGTTAAAGCAACTGCAAATCTAGCCTCCGGTCCAGTAAAGGTTCCGGTTTTCTGCTAACCGGCTACACTCGTGCACAGTCCCGCAATCTTCGTTCTGGAGCTAGTCGCAACCGCATGGTGCAATAACACCACCGTCCGGCCGGCCTTACGCGTTACGTCCTCCGATTTATATATGGGGCATGAGACCTTACATTACGCAATGGGAATGTGCAGAGGCGCGTTGCAAAGTTGACAGACAGCCCAGGCCCTCGACCCAAATTAGCTGAACTTGGACGAATAACAACGGCAAAACATGCCCACTATCTACAAACAACAACATCATTTACAGAAAAAAAAATCATTGAGTTTCGAACCGCTCGAGGTATAGGCAAAGAGCAACGTTCGAGTTGGGAACGAATTCAATCCGAACACCGGAATCGATTTTATGATACAATTTACAACTCATACCTGGAACCCGCTCCTGAACCGGAATCTACAAGCAGAGCATCTTTCACCGGGTAGCCTATTTGACTAGAGGCCGGGATGTTGTACCGAGAAGTAGGGTGCAATTATGTCACTCACAAATGGAAAATGGAATAGCCGCTCGGAAAAAGAAAATCAGCATTATGCAATATTCTCTCTCTTTCTGCTAGCCAAACTAATAAGCACAATCTGCTGTTATGCTAAAAAATAGCACACAGCTACAGTCAAACCTCAAATATGCATTACATTCCATTAAGCACGAAGCATCCATGATTCTAGAGCATTTTTGGAACATTTGGACGGTCGCTGTGCCACCACCAACATACAAGCTTCGAAAAAGCGTTCCAAAAATAAAAAATAAATAGGCTAAAAAGTTTTCTACGTGAATCTGATTTGACTTCAACATAGCTAGGCCGATTTTCCCCCTATTAAGCTTTTTTTTCTGAAGCGCACTCGCAAAACGATATGTTAAATTTTTTATTAATTTTTTTTTTGATTGATTGATTCTCCGACGAACGTCGCCGTAAGAATTGGTGGAAAGTTACAAAGAAACCATTTGTTCCAGAAAAAGCGACCAAAAAATCGGTCAATTGATTCTTCAGAGGATACTGAATTTCACTGCCGTGAAGTAAAACATGCTTTGTCTGATACGTGCATTGACCTAAAGTTCGATTTAGCACAAGTCCCGGTAGTAGCAGGCTCCACACACAGGTATACCGGCAGCAGTAATCAAGGCATACTATAAACCAGTAGAATTCAGCCAAGTGGTCTTAATTAGTTTTCGTTTAACTAAGCTCTTCCGTTGCAGCGAGATTAGGGTAAAGGCTATCTCGGAGGACTGACTGACCGAACGATGACTTTTGGTGCGGTTAGAAATCGACCGGTGGCCGATACCGAAACTGAAAGCGAAACTCCCATTTGGCACGGTTGAAAATTAACAGGGCTGCGTTTTCACAATTAAATATTGTGCTCGCTGAAGTGGACTACCTTTTCCTTAATATGCATCCTTCGCACGATCGCATACTCAGTACACGCACTGATCGTGGCTCATCAATCATCATTATCCTAGCCTTCGTCAAAGTTTTTGAGAAATCTCTCTTCTCTCAGTGTGTTATTTATGGTTTTGGCGAAGTTAACACAATGTAGCTGAACGATTATCGTTCACGGTTTCCCGAAAACTATCCATGATCGTCCATTTATCTAAGAATGATGGTTACAGGAAAACTGTTGGAATACTGGCACAAAAAACGGACACCTTCTCACTTGAGCGCCTCATAAGGAACCTAACCGACGAAGCAAGCAATCGACAATCAAATCATATACAACTACTAACTACGAACTAAACAGGAATAGTAAACCTTTTAACCCAAAAAAAAATGCATCATAAGTACTGCTTATTACAATAGAGCACTGTTGCAACATAATCCCAAACTACTCGGGCCAATAATTACCAACACGTCGTGACCGATCATTCATTTACACTTATATACATAAGAAAGTTTCAAAATACAAAACAGCTTCCAGAAAATGGGTTAAACGCTTTCTGCACGCTCTGCTGTCACATTTCGATCGTAACGCCAACCTGTACGCTTGCGCTAAACGAAGAGAACTAACTATTTTACCATGTATCTTTCCGCCTGGGAACGCTGACAAGGCGCCCTTTTTCATTTGGTAATTGTCGGAAATGACATTGGACATGCCCTAAAAGAAATGCCGTTTCAATACATTACTAACTGCAAGGAAACAAAACAACGATAATTATGGCAACCTAACGGTGCACGAACTCGAGTCGTATAGCTTCCTTCCAATTCGGGGTTTATTTTGTCACTAGTGTGAAGTAAAGCATGACAAAAGAAACTCAGTGACTTAGGTGGGCAATTTAGGATAATATAAAATCTGCTGACCGTGCGCCTGAAAAGCTCAAAGTTTAAGGATGATGATGTAAGTTGTACTATAAAAGACATTCCAATTTGGCGCATTCCTCTGAAATGGAGCTTATCGAAGGCCGTCAATGAATAGGCAGACTGCATAGACGGCAGAAGGCGAGTCATCCATTAGTAGCACTTAGCGAAGTATTACAACAACAATTCGGCATAAAATCGTCCCGTTTGTGGGAAATAAAGTCAGTTATGATGTAACAAACGATGAATGGAATGCACATTTTATAGTCACATAGAATTGAACATTCAAATTCTGTAAAGGTGAGCAAAATGGTCATGCCAAATCACTGTCGCTGTCCTAGTCTCAGACCACACAATAGATGCGCTTGCAAGAAAAAATCGGTGGGCGATGTGGCAGCGATTAGAAGCCAACACACAGTTTTCGGACAACACACTCAAGCCGACTGCAAAGGGCAACTATTTATTCGCGATAGTAGGAGCACAGATCGGCGCTGCAACAACCGATCTGAATGTGTCGAATGTTTATGACAATAAATGCCTATGGCATGAGAGGTTTAAAAGGTGCCGTAACCTTATTTCCCTCCCCATTGTTTTTCCTCTGAACCGGTTGAATTAAATTCGACAATTACCATGTCGTTGACCGAACTCCTCTTTGGGATGGGGTTGCCCGTGCAGTGAGGTGGTGAGTGAGTCTCGGGCGACTCGTTAGGTGTTGTGCAATCGAGCAACCGAGAAGCAACATCAACCCTCATCAAACTTGGAAAAATTGGGGTGATCGATCAGGCTTACCAGCAAACGCTACTTATTGTGTGCGCCCCAGATTAATTGATTATGTTTTTACTCAAGTGCCACCCACCGCAGTGTTACAGTAGGTTAGGATAGCCCACGTGCTGTTCAATCGCCACTTACCTTACTATATGATCGCCTCGTGCGGAACATGGGATGCGGAGCGCCTCCGGGAGGCTGCAGCGGGACAGCCGGTTCCGGTGTAACGGTTTGTACAGGCCTCGGTGGTTTTAAGGTTAGCCGTTTCAGCGTGGTCATGCGCTTATCGCACATCAGTTGCACATCGTCGATCCGCTGTAGAACCTGCAACAACGAGCAGAGAGTAAAGAGAAAACCGTGCAAAAACCCATAACGACATTTGCCAACACCCACGTTGCGGGTGAAAATATTACACAGATTCAACACATGTTTGTAATATTTCGACCACGACCCGACTGGACATGTCAATCGAACGCCTTGAAGCTAGTCTCATGACCCCTAGAAAACCATCGGTAACGACGGATTTAAAAACTTAAACAGAAGCGACCACATTTTAATGTTGCGTCATTGAAAAGAGAAAGACAGATGAAGCAGATATTAAACAAAAAAGGTCAAAGCAAAACGGTATGATCTGATGCTACAAGGAGTAACGCACAGGACTTGCGTAATCTTCATCGACAGACGTATCTTGCAAGCGATACGTGTGCCTCGGTACCTTGGGAAAAGTTGAGACAACAAGCAAAGCAACAGTGAATGTCATGGCAATGTTAAACTTACGGGAACGCGATGCGGGAAAAGCAAATTTCCAGAGACGAAACGACAAAAGGTGTCATGACTTTCTCGGATCTCGGGTGAACTGCAGCCAGGTAATGATGTGAACTACGTGTTGCTTCTTTCCTTCTCTTCAATGAAGTTACATGAACCGCCTTTATTGCGACGGCGCAAGCCGCAAAATTAGGAATAAGTTGGGGTTTGTAATCAAAACGGAACAAAACCAAATGACAGCTCCAATCCATAATTACGCTTCGAAGAAGGAGGAAAACGAAGTGTAAAATTTTTAAAAATCTTTCCAAAACATACACCATATATTATAGAGCCAATCTAATGTTTTCGACTTTTATGTATACTCTTTGTAACAACTCTCCGTTATATCCTCAACTGCTATCGCAAGGGATATTACTTGAAACTTTCACCGCTTATTCTTTCATACATATTTCATGTTCCCAAATTACCTTTCATTTCAATGAGGAAGATACAATGCCATAAGAGCTCTCAACTGAAAGTTTCATGCTAAGACAACAAAATACTGGAGGATCAATCAGCCTAACTCACCGTAGCCATTTAACGGTTTGTATTTACATTTAAATGTAAATGTATTTACATTTACATTTAACATGTAGTTTGTGATACGATGTCATTCGTACCACATGCGCTGCAGAACCCAACCCTCCTCCCCCCCTCTAACTCACCTGCGAAACTAAAGCCTTGGTTTCGAGGGTCGTACTTTCTAGGATTTCGTTCTTAAATTCTTTTGGACTAGATAATTTGAACTCGGCCGAAGTTGCAAGATAATCTTGTATTTCCTGAAGGCTCTGCTCCGCGATTTCCACCGACACGCTACATTTTTCGATGCGCTGCGTCGCTAGCAGCTCGATGCCACGAGCACACCATTCATTTGCCTAGGAGGGGAATAGAAAAAAAGAGTGCAATCAGTTTTCTGCCAATGCAAAATTTGTGGCAGTGTCTCTTCCCTCGTAAATGCTCACCTTTTCAACACGCTCCATCAACTCCCGAGCTTTCGCGAGTGTATCGATGCGCCTAGAAAGACGATCACGGATGACCTCGCAAACGCGTCCCAACTCATCGCACTTCGGTTGCACAACCTCCTTGGGACAGGAACTAATGCACCCTTTCGTACCGATCAGCCGCTGACCAATTCCGATCACTTTTTCAGCTCGTTCGACGTCCACACTGCAAAGTTGCTTGAATTCTTTGGTTTCATGCAACAACTGGTCCATCCTCGCTACGGTTTCTCCGATTTCCGTCATGTCCGAAACGGTTTTTAAATGTCGATCAAAGTTGACCTGCGGGCAACGGAAAGAAAGAATTGTCATATAAAAATGAAAAGCAGCGACACGGCAAACTAACTGGTTCTTCGCACCTGCAACTCTCGAAAGTCCTGCTCGAATCGGCGGAGCTCGAGGCATTTCTTTAGCCGTGACAGGTGAATCGTCCAGAAGTCCTCAAACTGCCGCTCGGTTTCCTCCAGCTGCACCAAAAGTCTGTGGCAATCGCGACTGTTATCAAGATGATGCATATTGATATTTGAATAATTCCTTGCACTGGATTTTAAACATTTTTTTAGATTTATCCCAATATTCCGATATTCAATAAGTTACGTTTTAACGACGAGCGCAAGTAATGAAAAGCAATGAACTGCGATTGATTTTAAGACGCGGTAGGACGAAGGAACTCTGATGAGGATGGTTAAAATACGATACGTGACACTGGTCGTATGCTGGTGTTGATGACAAAGGATTCAAAAAGGATGTCTTGTGTAGCAAAGGCAGGCGATGCTTTACTCTACATACAGACAAATTTATTGATGTGAATGTTGTTAATATAAGCGGTGCAAAAACAACTATACCATTTTAATACGTGATTGATCATAAATGCTGTGTATAAAAATTGAATTGCAAAGTGCAAGCAATTGAAAGTGTTTGATTTTTATTATATTATGTTATCTTTACTATTGCTATGCCTCTTTCGAGCCTTCATTCGTACGTGGACTAGGCTTCTACATGTGTATGCGCTGTGAACGTACTCAATGCGAAATCACACCAATACTGTCGGTAGTGAAAGAATGCATACTTACAATACGTTATAGAATAGATAATAGTAAGCTAGGCATCATACATATAAGTTTGAAGGAAATAATCCGACCTCTATAACATTCACAAACTTCACGTTTTGAACAGGAAACATAATATAGCAAAGGAATCATGGCCGCTTGAAGCCAAATAAATTAGATGGAAGTAACTAAAAAGACAGTAATACTGCTACAGTAGAACAGTTACTTAAAATATGAAATATTGTATTCTGTACAATTCGGTGCAATGAATGATCTTGTGCGTGGTACGGAATGAGTTTTTACCTCGTCCATTGAACTCATCACAACGATATAGTATAGTCAACCTTTTTCTAGATTTCCTCAAGAATGTTTTGTTATCAAATAACCAGTGCAAGGCAAATTATTCTCTAAAGTATCTCTTAAGTACTATGGGACGAGTATATCGACTGGAGTAGCTTAGCTTAATATTCTCTACAACTGCATTGCTCCAAACAACATATATCTGTTCTGTTTTAATAATCTGATATTGATTTTCATTCCTTCTAACAATTTCTTCATTTCTAAGAATAATGGAATAGGAAGAAAACGTAAAAACAAGGGTTTCATTCCAAAATAACTTGAACAACACATCAACACAAATGAAACAAACGAACAATAAATATTTGGTTGACAAAAATTCTAATTTTTGTGTAGCGCTCTCCATCACCATATTGCCTATTGCCGGTTTCAGCAGCCGCATTTTGCGCATACCTTTCTATGGAGCTTATATTGCCGAACCGCTCTACCGTCTCGCGATCACATTCCCTTTTAGCTTTCATTCCCTCCAGTAGGACTTCCCCGTGGCGGCCTGCGGAAAGTATATCCTCCTAAAACAAAACGCGGTACGATTACTATCCGTCTTATACTCAGCGGCAGCGATCGTCAATGTCACCTTCAGCTTTTCATACTGCTCGCCTTGTCCCTGAATTAACGTTTCCGTCGCGTCCACCGAGTTGGGGAACTCCATTTCGTGGATCGTCTTCATAAACCCATCCAAATTGCACGAGATCATATTTGTCAAGCCAGAAAACTTTTCCAACGATATACGTTGCTGTATCCAGTCATGATGGGAGTATGCCAACTCACCGCCCAGTTCGGTGGTCAGCTGGCTGTGGCACACGTACTCGTATAGCTCATCCAGCGTCGCGCACACGATTACGCGAAACCGAAATTCATCCTTGAAAAATTTATTACTCACTTCCGAAATGGCCTTCTGCAGGAAGCCGACCGGCCGGATCACGTATACGAAGTGCACCATCGCGGGAAAGTACACAGATAGCTTCAGCAGCACTCCCTTCACGGCCGCCCACCGATCTTTGCGCCGATCGATGATCAAGTTGAATCCGAGATCAGCCTCTGACAGCGAAGGTACAGAGGTAAGATATAGGATCAACTTTTGATACTCAAGGTCAGTCAGATTTTGGAAATTGTTGTAGTCTGGAAACGTAATCAACGGACACCCGTCCTTCGATCGACCACCTGAAACAAAAAACGAAGAATTGTAAGCATCCAGGGACTGTTTCGGAGGAATTGCATCAAAGCACGATTTCTTACCCGTGATAATAGCATACTGCGGGTGCAAAAGTTCCGCCACATCCGCAACACTTAATGGCTCTTCGGCCGAACTGACACTAACGGTCGAGTTCATGTTGTCCCGAGTCGTCGCTCCCACCAAGGATACTTGTCCGTTTGTAGTAATAAGCGAACTACAGCTTCCAAACGTGTTCAATTTAAACTGGTTGCCATTCTGGCAAACGCTCTCGATCAGCTTGTTCACGTTGGTGGAGTTCTGAAGGTTTTGACAAAACACCGTTTGTACCGACGAGAGCGAGTTTATCGAGGACTGATGCTGGAACGGATACGGATGGCTATGTGCTGATTTTTGCTGCTGTTGCTGCTGGTAGACAGCGTGGTAAGACGATGCGCTGCTGATACCTCCATTGTTAACGATGTTGCTGTTTTCTGGAAAAAAAATGAAAGAAAGTTCCAGCAGATATCGTCATAATATCTGATTGACTCGCATTCCTCGTTACTGCCGGTGGGTTTTCGTTCGTTCGTTCTCTCAATACTGTTTTTCCCCTCAAGAAAAACAGTTCAACAAGCGATCAGGAGTATATGGAAGTTGCAATATTGTGTGGTAGTACATTGGAAACAGAAACATGATTACATCTGGAGCAAGATAGAATCCTCGTGCTAGTTCAGCTAATTTGGTTATCTAGAGGCGCATCTGCGTTGCGAAACGTAAAAAAATTGGTACTACGAGCACATTTGTACTATTCGAAACATACAAATGCAAACTGAAAATTGTATGGCAGAATCACAATCATGTTTCGGTAACGAGCAGTCTACATTAGCAATTTGCACTTTAAAAAAAAATTTATATCGATCGCAATTGATTGCTTTCAGATTGGGCGCCACCTGCCCTTGTACACATTGTTACGATGAATTTTTAATTTCATCCTCCACGAAATCCCATAATCCTACGCACAAACCAACATGTTAATATTCTCCATATTATCCCGGTGAAAGTGCAAATGTGTTTAGTTCCTCCTCGTTGAGGCAGATCGCTGCATGGCCGGCAGTCATGTACGCTGTTAGCCATTCGCTCATACATAGCTCCAAAAACCAGGAAAGTGCAGCAGCTTACTTATCGTATACTAAAAAGTTTTTATTTGCCTTTTTCTACTTAGGAAAGTACGGATAAGCTAGGAACAGTTCAAATCTATCTTTCACCATTAATCTCCCATCAACATAACGCCTTTGTTCTATATTTCCCAGCATTTTGTTTTGCGCATTCTCTCCTTATCATCCCAGTTAAGCGAAAATCTAACATGTTGGGGAAACAACCTGTACGGAACGGAGAGAGCTCTACTGACTGACAGTAAGAACGTGAGGAAGCCCTTCGACGCAGTACGAGTATGCTACTGAGGGCATGGTTTCAGTAAAATCGATTTTCTTTTTCCCGACGGGAGCGACAGGGACGTTGACTCACCTTCCGGCGGCAAGTCCGCAAAGATATTTTTTAATTTTGGGCCTGTAGAACTAGCCGACTGTGGTGTTGTAACGCTGGACGAAGACGACCAGTCGCCTTCCATCGCCTTCGAGGCGCTGCGTTTAAATTGTTCCAGAAAATTATCGATTTGCACTTCAATAGAGTTGGGTGTACCGGCCGCCATGGCTTTTCCTAGTTCCAGGGCTAGACTGGCTGTTGTTCACTTCAACATAATGCATTCACACACGAGCGGAGTGCAGTACATTTACGCGCTTCTATCGACAGGAGACTTGTGTATGTATCTCGCTCCGTTAATGCCGCTGCAAGTAGCTAGCACTTGTTTATGATTCGTTCCAATGCCAGGTTACAGAGAACACAAATACCGCCCTTAATGTCAATACAGAGGGGGAGAACCGATCCATTTCCGCATCCTCCAACAGATGATTCCTGGATCGTTGGTGTCGATCTTGAACGTTAGCATGAGAATATCATCGTTGTCGGTTCATAACCAATTATCAATGTTCCAGCATCCGACACATAACCTTCGCACACTAATAAAACGGCATCTTCTCTATGGCGGACTGTATCACAATTTGCATACACCATTGCACTGTACCCAGCATCACAGTATGACATTTTCCTGACACGCTTGCACAGTATCCAGCACATTTCCCCACTTGAAAGATAGCAGAATTGTTTCGTTTATCGCAATTTAATTCATTTCTTCATTTAGTTTTCTTTTTTTGACAGTGAGACTGCATCGTCGCCTTCAAAAACACAATACCTACGGTTAGCCAGCTGCAAACATAACTAACCACCCTATCTCTGGCACTATATAGTCCGTCTGTGCCGTTCATTTCTGATAATGTGGAGAGAGTGAGAGATAAAATGCGGGAGAATGTGATTCTCTCCAAACGTGCTCTCTTACTCTCTACGGCGAAAGCCAAAACAAAATCCACGTCTTCTTCATCTTCATTCCCTTGCGAGCACAAAGCGTAGCCTCCTAGGGGGGTGAACTGAACTACTGTTGTCTTGGACCTGAAGAGGTGCACCTACTAGTTCCATTCCAGTAGGTCGCCTAGATCTCGACGATTTCGATGGACGAATAGTCAATGGTCACAATTTGCGATTCATCGCATCACTGTCCGCTGACCCTTCTGTGTTCAAACGTGCACACATTTTTTTGCGAGCCACAAATCAAGCATTACCGTCGTGGGCGAAGGTTGAATAGAAACTATTCGAAAAGATTGTGGACCCGCATGCCTTTTGGGATTGTTCTCGCACAGAACAACTGTTACAAATAGTTTCAAGTATATTTCTTCTTCTCGTCGTGCAAGATTTTATTCCGGTAATATTGCACTGTTGTTCTTATTTCAACTATCAATCATTTCTGAAGGTAGGGATAAACGTCAAAATGCAAAACAATATGGAAACGTAAAAAGCGACTTATACATAACCTACACGTTGATTCACCTAGCTTCACAAGCAAAACATCTGTTTTACCGAGCGCATCTGTCAGCTGGCTCACCGCAGAAGACAATACATTTACATCTGACGTCGATGTTGAGCGAACTCGCCACCGATGTACGGATCGTGATCAGAGGCGATCAGTCCCCTCTCAGCGGCGTTTTGCATCGGATGTCCTGTGGTTGCTAGGTTGTCTGCCCGGTACATTGCGTGCTGTCGAATGACAGCAGGATAGCAAGCAAAATAAAGTGAAAGTTTCTTCAAGTTTATGCAGTTCAGGAGAGCAATCGAACCTGACTCGTTCACCTAACTGGATCGAAAAGTATACCTTCGTACCGTTTCCTTGTGTAACGGTATCGCAGCGTGGTTAACAGTGTTAGTTGGTCATTTATAAATCGCCGTGAGAAATTCTCGTCGGAGCAACTAGTTCTTCGTACCACCCAAAACTGCGTTCGTTCAACGGCGACATACGGTTATATTTTTAGCTTTTAAAATAGTACGACGTGCTCCGTCGAAATACTATCAATATCTGCGACGCCCGCGATTGATAATCAGCATCATCAGGAAACCCTTCTTAATTGCGAGCGATACAGTAGTATCCCCTGTCTTCCGTGAAGCAGTGAAGAGAAGGACGGCGAAATGGGCAGTAAGTAGTGGGTAGAAGGAAATTCCAAATAGCCTAATCGATCCTAATTTCGGATAGTAGTGTTTCGTAATTGTCGCACGCGATACGGTGTATCGACAGAAGTGTACATCTCTCGTCGCGACTTCGTTCTGTCCCGGCGATGCGCTTCTTGCTGGATGTCAAAGTGGGTGACCCCCAATGACCTTGAATGTGCGAAGAAAAATCCACCCTAATCCATTCAATGGCCCGATGAAATGGATCAATGTTATGTTTCTGTATTCGTGAAAAAATGTGTGTATCGCGAATCAGAGATAACCTGAAAATTTTACAATACATCAAGGTAACTGGGATTCTATACTAACCGGTTGTGACGGAACCGATGTTAATCCTATTTCCATAGACGGCATCATGCTAACCAATGGTGTTTGAATAAAAATCCCCATGTGCTTCTTTTTTCGAATGCCAGCAGAATTCTAAAATTAATTGTGCGTACGACGACAGCTTCGGTATGTGCTTCTGGCTCTCTTACCCGCTAGCTCTATGCGAATCTAGTAGAGGAACGGTGCAAGATTATTCTTCGTGCTAAGAAAAATCGAAGAAGAAAAGAACACAGCGCTGCATCTGTTACTCGTCCCCCTGATGTTCAATGTCTTGATTTTCATTTCTTCATTCTTCAATGTCTTGATTCATTCAAATCTATTGGAAAACGGCTTATGAATGTACGTACATCTTCATGGTCACGCCTTCTTTACGGGAACTAGACACGGGACATGAGGACAAAATCCCAAGGTTAGCATTGTTGTGCAGTCCTATATGTGCACTCACATGGCAGTAGAATACGATAATGATAATGAATGTTGTTAAAATGGCGTCAACATTTATTTACCGGGTTTGGTTTCGCCGTTTTACTCTTGCAAACAAAACTAGGAATGGCGCCGCCTGTGGAACCGTCATTAGAAATGTTTGTTTAAGACCCGCATCAGCCGATAATAACTTCATGCAAGAAAGCACAACATCATAATTTTCCAGCTCTATTATCGATGTCGCTGAGTGGATTCATTAAAGCAGCAATCTCTCTAGGACAGCACGTAGAATACCGGTGCCTTACTCTTATCTGAGGCTAATATAAGGAGCATACGAAAAGCAGCATAGATCATGCACTACTTATCGAAATGAGTAGCCGCGATTGTTGATCACTGGATGTGTAAAACCCTAATCGTAGCCTGTTTTTAAACCACGCAGGGTACTATCAAACAGTACTGGCCGTCAAGCGATCATTTTTTCAGGTTATCTACTGAATATTAGAAAAGAAACAAATTATTTTATTTGTTTGGTCCTTTCCGTGCAACGTTTTGCTTCCACAGGGCAATAATATGAACTCAAAACATTCGGTGTGAAACCATGTAAGCTCGGTAGAATGTTCATGTTCCTTTTCCTACAAATGCTAAATGATTGGCAAAGTGGCGAATCAATGAGATAAGATGACCTGCGGTGAGCGCAAATATTGCGATAATAGATGTCAGCTTGACAAACAATGAATGATTCTGGTATGTTTTGGGTTGCCAAAATGAACAAAATTTATTTTAAAAAACTTATTTGCAGACCTAGTTTTCTTAAATAAACCACATCATCTCTATGTAGAACCTTTCACGTCTGGTTGAAGATGATCTCAAAGAGTTCGCCTTTGCCCCTGTGTCTAGCTGCGTCAATCATTCGTACAGCGTGACCATCCCATCTCTATGTTTCGGTTGTCTAATATTAGCCACGAAAGCCAATCTACAATTCAATAAAACAATCGTGTCGTCCCAAAAAACGAAAATCGGATCCCAGAACAACAGACGAAGAGCAAGTGCATATTTCTATGCGCATTCGATTGTGCTTTCTTCTTGTTGTTTTTTGTCGGCCTTTCTTATTTTACCTATACTCGTTCAGTGATCCTCATGAGGGTCGCGCACACAATTGATGCTAAATATAATCAGTTTCGCTGTGTATGTTTCCGTAAAGTTCGAGGAAAGGGACGAGAAATATTGTAGCACCACGATTGAATAGATGAAACGCGTGTAAGTTGGTACGGATATTTTAAACCGGCGCCTACAGCACCGCGGAACTGCATAGACTATACAGTAGAAGTCCAATTATCAGAACTCTTACTATCCGAATCATTTTCAGACATTGTGTTTTCTAAAATTGTGTTTCCTACATGTTATTTCTCGCATTTCTCCTACATGAATCTCGAGATAATTTTTAAACACTGGATCAAGATAAATTTAAAATATTATTTCATAATATATTGATAAATCTTCATCTCGCTAGCAAAGCAGCAGTGAGGTTTTTTTTTAAATAAAAAAAAACCCCGTTTTAGTGAAGGCTAAAACTGTTGTCCCTACGAAAACCGAAATTTTAGTTTAGCGAAACAAAATCACGACTATTTGTAAAAAGAGCCACTCCTTCAAGAGAGTCAATACATAAAAGTGACCCATAAAATGATCCTTTTTAATTGTAATGGTCAGCATTTTGAGTGAGCCAGAAAATGATCCTATTGAATTGTCATGGTCAGCATGGATGAGTTTGATTGAAGCATGTGGCGTGGATCGACTGTCTTCGCGTGTACGATTTTTGTTCGCCTTTTGGAGATTTTGCGTACCAATCATCATCCCTTTTTTCTACCAAACACTATTTTTATTTGGTTGTTTTCCTCTATTTTCAGAATACGCTTGGGTGACTTTGGCAACCAATGATTCCTATTCGCTAGGAGCTCTCGTAGTCGCGCATTCGCTGAAACGGGTCCATACTGTGCATCAAACGGCCGTGCTGATAACGCCAGGCGTCTCCGAGGCGATGAAGTAATACTCGTCCATCCTTTATTGTCGAAATGTTATTTTCGTCCTTTTTCTCTTATTCTCGTGAATAGAACAAAGTTACGCAGCGTATTCAGCGTGGTAGAAGAAGTGAACTTGCTCGACTCGAAGGACGAAGCGAACCTGGCGTTGCTGAAGCGTCCGGAGCTGGGTATCACTTTTACGAAGCTTCACTGCTGGCGTCTGACACAGTTCGACAAGTGTGTCTTTCTCGATGCCGATACGCTCGTGTTACGTAACAGCGACGAGCTGTTCGATCGAGAGGAGCTCTCAGCCGCTCCGGACATTGGCTGGCCGGATTGTTTCAACTCGGGGGTCTATGTGTTTCGACCGAGCCTGAAGACCTTCTCTAGCTTGCTCCAGTTCGCCGTTACTAACGGAAGCTTCGACGGAGGTGACCAGGGACTGCTTAATGCCTACTTCTCCGACTGGGCCCACAAGGACATCCAAAAACACTTGCCCTTCATCTACAACACCTCCTCGGTGGCGACGTACTCGTACTTGCCTGCATTTAAACAGTGAGTATACCTTTGTGGAACATACCTCTCCCTAATTTGTAATGAATTTCAAGTGTAAAATTTACGTTTTCGAATATTCTTGCAGGTTTGGTCAGAATACAAAAATTCTTCACTTCATCGGCGTCGCCAAACCGTGGTTGCAGAACTTCAACTCAGAGACGCGCAAAGTTTACGTGCCATCCGAGTGTCAGCATCTGGCAAACTTCCTCCAGTTCTGGTGGGATATCTTTGCCGAAGATGTCCACGCACGTCTAAGCCCGGACATGGTAAGCGCACAAACGATCCCATAAATGCGGTACCGTTGCCTACAAGCTCTTCCCTGGTCGTTTGTTTTCCTCTTCCTAATGGTGACGCTGCGTTCCCATCGTGTGACCTTGCCTGTTTTTCTTCCTGCCTATTCTTTCGTTGGCTTCTTTATCGTATAACGTATCTTCCTAAAAATATCCGGTATCCGTTTTTGCAATTTCAAGTCTGAACCGAAAATTATTGGGATTAGTAATAATGTAGCGTTAAGTAAAACGAAGGTAAGAGAACAAAGAAACCTTTTATGCTAATCACGAACGAACATAGATTTTGTTTAGAGTTTTGTGCTACGCTTTCCATCAGCTTTGGTAGAGCCTTCTTTATTAACTCGTTCTTGTTCAATCATTTTTTATAACCTCCTTCGCAGTAGTATATTTTGTAGGTTTTAGTTTATTTCACCACATACTTTTTTCACAGTGCATAGTAATGTTATTTCACTGTTATGCTTCATATGTTCCAATAAGCGTAACCATTATTGTCTACGGAATCAACTTTTTTTAAATTATGTTTTAGACTACAATACTCATAGTCCACAATATGTTTGCCCAAAAATGGTAGTAGGAACCTTCGAATTATTCTTCGTGTCTCTTTGCCGCATCTGTATAGTATAACAAATTAATTCACCACCTTGCCTCAATCTCTCTTGGTGGAGTATGGGCCCTTTTTAGAATGTTCTATATTTTCCTGAACCATAATTCCATAATTAAAGAACAATCGATGATAACATGAAATGACAACATACGACGACGCGCATTGGCAAAGTCCCCACAAGAAGTAGTGCAAAAGTCTGTTCAAACAAACAGAAATGGGAATGCATATATGGTCCTCAATCAATCTGAATAACGCTGCAGAATTCGTACTCTGTTGATTGATGAAAAGCAGAAAAGCAGTTAATAATTAGGCATTTGCCCAGCTGATGAAAGCTGGCTTTCGATAAGAAACGGATGTGTGAAAATGAAAACATACTTTCTTACGAACGGTTCGTCTACCCTTTCACATTTGCCCTTCATCCCCTATCTTATATACGGAAGGAACAGATAAATATTGAGTTTGTGCACAAACATTGTAACCGGCTTCCTCTTCTTGTCCTAAGTTAATGCTTTTCTTTCATTACCACGCTTTCTTTTCACCGACCCTGCACACAAAACTCCCTTTCGCTGCTACTTGCGTTCTACACACCCACACATTTGAAATACTTATAAACACAGAGTGGTCTCGCAGGGGCGATAGCTACTATAACACTCGGAGAGCCTCGCACCGACGACCAGGATCGCATCGAAGAGAAACTTCGTCGGCAATACTGGGAAGCGGGCAATGCGGAGTATGTTGGACGGGACGCATTTAAACATATATGGGCCAAAATTCAGCAAACGATGGACAAATGAAGGTGACGGCTTTCTCGTGTTTCTACGCCATTCTTTCGATGCCGCTTCCCGACTGGAAGCGCAGGTCCTAACATCCATTGCTGCATTTGAACCTCCTGGATGGAATGATATAATTCTAGCGGTTTGTTCGTCCATGTTTTGTATGAAGTGTTGGTAGAGGCAGTAGAAGCAGCTCTTACATGCAGCCGAAGGCAGTGAAACATTAATATAGAGTATGAGGTGACCCGGATCAGAATTTATAAGAAACGACCGAATAGATACTATAAATTCGAATGAAAAAAACAAAAAAAAATACATTTTCAGTTCTTTAAGGCGTCAAACTAGTTTTACCCACAGATATAGTTCAGTTGATAACCATCGGATTCAGTGGTGCTTTGTCGCACGTATGTTGTCATTACATTATCATCTCAATTTTGTTGTGGCGTGGCATGCATTTTAGATCGTTTTTCTATTCAAATTTGGTATTTGTTACATACATTTCTTAATGAGTATGTATGTGAATGTGCGTCAGTGTGCGCTTCGAAATTATGAGTTTTATTCCTTAACAGCAACAAACTCTTAGCCACTGGATAACACCTCAGCACAAGCAGGTTAGTGGACGTCAGTACCGTTCGGCTGGTACAGGTACGATTTATACGTGTGGAAGCGATGGAAAGTGCGGACTGGAGCTGCACCAGCATCATAATCATCAACAACAACAAAGAGAAGCGTTTATTCCGTTGTACGATTCGACAACGGTTTATGTTGATCCGTGGGAGGTATATCTGCAAAGACAGGAGCGCGAAGGGGGACAGCTTAAATACGAAGAGAGACTGTCCATTCAATATTCGCACGAACTGAGGTCGCCAGAGCAGAATAACCTTCAAGAGTATGAGCAATGGCTCGAGAATCGAAACAATCATCAACACCAGCATCAACACTGCCAGCACCATGAGCACCCGCATGATAATCATCAGCAACATCATGATCACAGGGAGGAAAACGGTGATGATCATCATCATCATCACCACCAGCCTCAGCATCCGCTCCAGCCCCATCATGATGCTAATATATTTCAGCGTACAGAGCAATGGATCAATAAAATGATCCTTCAGCGGCAAGAAAACCAGGGCCACTGGGAAAACGCGCCCGGGCAACATCACCAACACCATCACCACGAGGTTTCGAAAGGCTACACGCGTACAATGGTCGACAACTTAGCTGATGTTTTCCAACAACCCCCACACGAAAATCGGCCTACGGATGTTGGCGCTCCCAGTACTTGCGTAGAGTTTAATACACGGAGCGCCGGAAGCGATGATCTCAAACAGGATACCTCACTTCATCGAGAAATCATAGCGCATCCCAACAGCGGTGCAGCTGGATCTGCGAAACCAGGAGTTGAAGCAGTCTGTACTAGTGGCGGGGTCGTGGTAGGTAAAAAAGAAGGCCAAAGTATACTCGTCATCATCGCGGAAACAAGTATCTGGCGGCTGCTCTGTCCCTTCACGTTGGGCTAACCAGTAATTCATGCGGGCAACCACTGCAAAACTAACCCGCAATTCATAGAACTAGTTTATCGGTTGTTTTGATGTTTGTGTGCATGAGTGTGTGTAGAACATTGTGCTTCCAAAATATTGTCGTTAATTTCATATAAAATGTTGCCATACCATTACCCCATATGATTTATATAACATGTTTCTTTTGTACTCGTCTGCGACAATCGTACATCGAAAAGATACTAAAAATGTAGGTACCACTATTGAACTCATGGCCAAAAAGCTTTTGGTGAGAGTATCTGGTTTGGAAAGATGTTTCTTTTTTCATTTGCCTGTCAGTTTGATAATGTCTGTCTGTACCGGTGTCTATGTTGATTCGTTTTCATTCCAGTTATCGCGATTTTGTTATATTACGCGTTTATTTTGTTGTTATTTGTGATCTGTAGTGTTTCATGTTAATGTACAGCTGATTCTATCATTTGATCATTCATTGTTCTCACGATTTCCTCTTGCTCTCTTTCTTTATTTTCTCTTTGTGTCCCTTCCTCTCCCATCCATTCATGTCATTCCTCATTTTGCAGAGTGGCCTTGCGGGAGCACTGGCTCAGTTGCATCTTGGCGAAGCAAAGTCCAAGGAGCAGGAAGCCTACGAGGAGCACATGCGACGGCAATGCTGGGAAACGGGTGATATCGACTACATGGGACGGGATTCTTTCGAAAACATTTGGAAACGCATTCAGCTAACCCTGAACACCGGCACCACCGAGGCAGCACCCGAGGTTAATGCAGATCCAACACCTCCTGCAACACCTCGCTCAAGGCGTAGCCGCAAGTCTCGGTCACGATCGACCACGCCGAAGCGGGACGCCAGTGATCGCTCACCGACGCCGCAACCCGAAGACAGAGCACCACTCGAGAAGAAGGAAGGTAATTGACCCACCCACATCGCCAGCGAACGCCGGCGGAATCAATCGGGCATCAGCTTCCTTCTAACCCATATCGTTCTTCAGTTGAACTATTGCTTCTGCCATACCCTGCTTCCATACTCATGTTGTATGCGTCATGTACCTAAAAATACTATCGCTACTAAATCTCATAATTCGCGATCGTTGCGGTCCTTGCCATTGCCAGTTAATGTGTAGACATCACGTGTCTATCTATCTCGTGGTCAACCGATAAATTAGGAATGGTTAATTTATTTTTTCATTTTGGCAATCGCAACGATCCACTCTATAATACTTCAAGTTTATTGTATTTGCACGCTTGCCTGAATTAAATATAACTCGTCTATGCTAACATGCACATCCCAAATACCAAACAATGGAAAAAAGTTACTAGCGCCACCGTGTCTGGTGTAGCTAATGTTCCCATCGCCATCATACTGGTTTTGCCACAGACATACGAACGCCAAATAATGTTTTATTCGAAGAGCAAAGTCTTCCTCATCTATCATTCCCGTGCTTTTTGCAATATGTTCGCCGGCTAACCGATCACCGAAGAGTTTTCCGTTTTTGCAATAACCATATAGCGCCATTAGTTAGATCAACGAACACCAAGCACATGTAGCTAGGATGCTTTTTTTAAAGACTCTTGCACGCTCGACTCAATGCCGTCGAATAATTGCAAAATTGTTAGGCAAACTCCAGAAGTAGTAGCCCAACAACGATAATAATGATGTTATGTAAAGTTTAGGTATAATTAATAAACGTAAAAACTATTGAACATGAGAACAAATCTAGTGACTACAAGTAGAATAAAAGGAAGAGATGTAGGATGTGCTATTAAATTACACGAAAAACGTTAAAATTCCTAAACCCAGGAAAGCAAATTCATCCATGTCGTTTTCCATCATCGCCAACGTTACGGGGTGTATCCTATCGCCGCATTCGTGTATTGGTCGTTTCTTCCCTATCAAATGTGTAAAAAAAGAATGTCTCTAATAAGAGTCTGTGCCCGGGTAAATATATATAATATGATTTAAGCTGTACGGTACATAACCCATGTTTCATGTTTAGTTGAACTGTTTGACAACTGCATAAAAATTTGGAGAAACAAACCATATGTAAGTCTACTTTGTACGTCCACACTGTGTGAGAGGCAAAATAAATGTTTCAAATATTTATACGAAACTAAAGAAGTTTGCGCCGGATCGGTAGAATCTGGGGAATCATCCTAACAACGTCACTATAAATGGATCTTGAAGCTACGCGGAACATACAACATTTGCGAAAGTTGTTGGTACATTACGGCCAAAAAACACAATCAAAGTTAAATATAAATCATATCAAAACTAATAATCAACAAACCCATCTTTCAGTGTATGTTGGTGTTTTATGTGGTTTAGTTTATCTAACTTTTCACAACAACGAAAATCTCACACAAAAGTTCCCGTTCAGCGTTGTGTATCCGATTGATGTGCTCATTCCCCAGAATTACTATAACTCCATCCGCTGAACCCGCGCAACAGCTGTATGCCCTTGAAAACAATCATCAGAAATTAAATCGGATTTCCGTTTTCTTAAATTTTTCTTTCTCTTTCCGCGAAACGACAATTACCTATGAATCCTTCAACTACACTTCGCCCTTCTTTCTGCTTCCTCCATTGGATCTAAAACGTGGTAAACGATCTAAACACACCAACCGCAATCCGGACACTATTGGCTTTTTTGTTGCTCATCGCTTCTGCGCTTCGATTGCATCGTTCTCGATTTGATATCGATGGGCAATTCATGTGCATGCTTGATTCGTGTGGTGTGTCCATCCGGATTCGCGAACGGTTACGGGCATTGTTGGATTGTCCATGGGGGATGGGTTTCGTTCTTGTTTATGTCCCCCGACGCAGCTCACGTCGTTCCACCACCAGCAATTGCGGAGGAGGAAGACGATAGCGTGGGCGTGCGGTTGTCCTCCGTCGCCGACAGTGAGCTCGCTCAACGACGCCAAGCGAAGATGCCTCCACCGATACAGTATGATCCGACCACCAATACGACCACGTTGACCAAAAAAGTCTTTGCAGGTTACCAACAGATTATCACAACCAAAAGTCCGGAGGGAAAAACGCGCACTTACACGAAACTAATTTACGATCCGTCAGTGGAAGATGAGGAGGATCAATCGACGAAGGACGAACCCATTCAACCCAAGCCGATGGAGTACTCGGAGCCCCCTGTATTGTTTGCCCCGATACAGTTGCGCAAAAAAGAAGACGTCGTGGATAGTACCATAAGCTTTTCAGAAAAAAACACGTCGTCACCAGCTTCTTTGAAAGACATCGTGACAATGACAAACGCTGACAAGCAGTCTGTGGTCAAAAACCCAATCACGACCCGATCGCAAACACCTTCCGCCACCAATATTTCTCAGTACCACGTACCGAAAACTTCAACAACATCAACAGAACCTACAACGGATGCACAACAGGCGCAGCAAAATCAGCAGGTGGCACCGGATACGCTTGCAGGTAAACCGAGTGCATCCATCGAGCAAATGCAACCGATAAAAACGGTGCGCAAGAAACGACACATTTCACCGACCTCGCTGTCATCACTGGCGACAACCACCAGCTACGCAGGCACCAACTCTGCGTACCAAACAAAACCATCTTCCCCATCCGCATCCGCTTCGAGCCGTTCATCAATCAACTACAAAAATCCATCCCAAATGACAAAGGCTTCCGATCAATCAGGATCACCAGCATTAACTGCCACGGCACCACCATCGTTCGCATTATTTTCAAAGGCCGAGCGAAAAATTCCCGGCCATACAGCAAAGCCTTCAGTGTTTACCTCGCGAGCAACTACACAATTCACAACATCCTTAACACAGCCACATTCGCCCCAAACGCGTTCCTCCGTCGCCAGACTCAGCCAAACAGACGAACCAGTCACAGTCCTGGACGATGCAGCGCCACTTTCACCAACTGTGCCACCACGCCGCAAACGTGACTCAAAAACAACTCGATTAGGTAAAACCTGAAATTACACAAGTACCCATTGGCACTGAGTTCGGCCATCATTAATCGCTGCCACACTGCATTGCCACCATGAACGGCATCTGTAGTGGTAGGATTGGAATCATTCTCATCCCCTATCAACACAACATCTTCCCTTTCCTCATTGGTCAACACTCCCATAAAAACGAAAAATTGCTCGCGAAATCATTATTTCTATGCGAGCAAATTGATTGATTATGATTTGACTTTTCTGGGGTAAAAAAGCATACATATTACAATTATCCAAATGAAAAATGGTATATGATGCATCGTAATATATTTAGTAGGAAACAATTTCCGAGAAACCAAGGACAAAAATTCATGTTTTTCCAATTGTTAGCTTTTTGACTCCGTGGTCAAAATACACTTTCGAGAAAAGAAAAATCAAAAATGTGTTTACCTTTCATTCGCTTCCATGTGCACGCACCAAAACCCATCAACGAACTCAATCCTGTCGTTTGTTGATTATTTGCATTTTTATTTGGTGCATTTAATTTGGGCTATTTTTTGTACGCGTTAATTGATTTTTTTGTAATATGCTGATAACATGTTTGACTTGAGTCCATTTCCGTTCGTTTTTCTTTTTGCTCGTTGCTACTATTGCAGGAAAATTTGTTTTCAAAATATTTTCCATGATGATTGGTGTTCTTTCGTTTTATTCTTTTACTGTTTAGCTTCCGTTTATCATAACTGCTGTGTTTGCATTTTAATTAAATTCTTTCTTTCCTTCTTCTCTTCTTTTTCTTTTCTTGCGTTGCGTTATCCAACATACAATCATGTCTTCGCATTCGACGTTTGAAATATCGTTTTTTCCGTAATCTGAATTTCGTTAAATTGGTTATGGTTAATGATTCTCGTTGCTAAAAAACCAAACCGAAACACCAAATTCCGCACAACAGGAAAGAAAAAACCGAACCTTTTTCAGTTACTACTATCCTGTATTTCTTGTACGAAGAAAAAACGACGATAGTACATAACGAGTAAAATCCTCCCACTTCGGAATACGATTGTTAACAAATCAAAATGGACACAAATATCGCAACAAATATATGGTCAACATTTTGAAAACGAATTTCCTAATCGCGTCAAATTCTACAGTCCATGTATCAAGTGCACCCGAATGCACGCAGCAAACATGTGTTTTATTTCACAAAAACTTCCTTAACGATCGTGTTATGGAAGCTATTCCTCTTTTGATCTTTAATTTGCGACAAAGATTTTGCTCAATACTGTCTAGTTGTTCATATCAAATATCTTCCGCACTCTTTTATCATTCCGACATAATTTAGATCATCTTATACCAGTTTCGATAACGATCCTTTTTTCCTTTCCACTCTTCTATTCCAACCAGCACGACTCTTTCGTACGTTCTGTACTATCTTGTAAGGAACGAGAGTTTATGGAAAATTATTTGCAACTACATGTTTCTTGCTTTGCACTTCTTTGAACCAACACTCGTTTTCGTTTTCCCAACACGTCCGATCAGATTAAAAAAAATGATTTTTTGATCAGAGAAATCAAAAAAAAATTCAAAAATCTATGAAAAAGAATTATATGAATGCTAATCGCAATGGTCTTGCGATTGCAGCGACTGCTGACAATTGCGTAACCTCGCCCTTTGGTCACAAATCCACATCAATTGAATTAAAGTACACATATAGTTTACACAAAATGGATGGATGCATTACTGACATCCGCTGGTTCTGATCGGCACTTGCGATCAGTTTCATTGCATTTTCATTGCTAACAATTAAAAGCATCAACGAGCAATTGTTAAATATGGCAGAAATGAACAAATGTCTATCTTTCTCTAGCAAAAACGAACAAATTACTAATTCACTACTTGCGACACTGAAAACTAATGAGAAATAAAAAAAATCTATTGTGAAAGAGCGTTTTGAATTAGTTCTGTCAACACACTTATGCCCTGTAAGTATAGCACAGATAATCTCGACACCAAACCCATTTTGAAGATCGTTGTTATATATCACATAAATGCACTACATACCTCAAGTGTGGCGATCATTTACAGGTAACTGCCGCTTATTCATACTGTCTTCTTCGCCGGGGTGTTTATTTTTTCGATGAATTAAACAGTTCGACCTGTGGTGAAAAACTGTGACCACAATTGTTACATTCGTAAAGAGCTTTTTCTGTGTGACGAGCAATATGTTCCTGAAAAAAAAATAAAAGAAAACATTGAATGATAAGAACGGCCATTGAATGAAATTTACGTTCATAACCTCAAATCAACACGACGACGAAATGGTGCTGTACATATGTCACGGGAATATCTGATGTCCTTCACGTGAATATATGTGCAATACTTCTTGCAAGAAACACAACGGGCGACACATTCCAATGCACGTGCGAATGCTGGCACATTCCACATTAAACTCGCGGTGGCTGTTCGCCTTCTTCTGTGTTGACTAGATGTTGCATCAGTCCAACATCAGTAGAGTAGGATTTACCACAGATTTCGCAAATGAAATTACAAAGTTGATGGTAAAGTTTCATTTGCTTGTCGAGAACGTACTTGAATGTGAATTTCTTTGGGCTCGTTGAGCAAACATGCTTCCGTTTATCACTAGAAACATGTGTGACTTCATGATTCGTCAACTGTGCCCGCAGCGGAACTTTACATATTTCCCAATTAAGCGACCATCGACTTTATTAGCGTTCTTTAAAATGCATTGCGATACAAGTGGCACAAACGCCAGCTTTGTCTTCTAACTCACTCTCCAACGTTGCGGTATTAGTCCGATAGAATCCGTTCACATCCGGCGACAGTTTCCGTTTATCACTAGAAACATGTGTGACTTCATGATTCGTCAACTGTGCCCGCAGCGGAACTTTACATATTTCCCAATTAAGCGACCATCGACTTTATTAGCGTTCTTTAAAATGCATTGCGATACAAGTGGCACAAACGCCAGCTTTGTCTTCTAACTCACTCTCCAACGTTGCGGTATTAGTCCGATAGAATCCGTTCACATCCGGCGACAGAATATGTTCACTTGTCCTGTGATCCTTTTCTTCTTCAAGTAACGATTGGAGAAATATATGCTTCTTAGCGCTCCACCGTTTCCGCATACTTGAAAAAGTTAGACACGGTCCCATAGCACGCTGCACATACATATTAAGCTCGATAAAAACCCTGATTGCCGAATACGCCCGTGTTGGCCAATGGGCATTTGGGAATATGATGATGCATTGGATACATTTATCCTATTGCAAAAACTTCACCATACCCGGACGCGCTTCTTCGCCAGACATTCATCGCTGTACAAACTAGTGTTATTGAAATGCGGCTTCAGCCCCAGTCGACATACCCGAAGGAATTGAACCACTTCCATCACTGCGCCCACGAAAACAACTATACAATTGCCTTTACCATGCGTTATCCTGCACAAAACTAAACAAGTATACTTGACAGTCATGCCATGCTTACGAAAGATCGATCGTCTTGGGTTGACAGAATTCTGCACTATGGGATGTCCCCATACACATGGGCAGATAATGGAATTGTTTAAAGTTAGTCTGACAATTACAAATACGAAAAAACAAAGATGGATCAACCAAATTAACGTGTGATTTGGCTTAGTAAACTAATGGATTTTCTGTCCGAACGTTTGAGGATGTATTTTGAGCACATCCAGTTTGTTAAACATTAGTGAGAAAACATTCCTTCAAACTGACTAACACATTTGAAATAAAGTCCATATCATATAATCCAGAACTTCATACATACATAACGAATTAAACGAACTGCTCTGCAGTTAAATACAGGTGCTACAAAGAAAACGGTAGATGAATGTTACTTTTCAAAGCGACGCTTGTGCGCTTTTTATTCGCTGTTTTATTGGTATTTACACCTTACCTTACTTAAAGTTACATTTGTACAACATTCCTCACTTCATGCATGCTGCACTTTTCAGAGTGGAATAGATATAAAACAGCGTTCTGACATTTATTTACACTTTAGGACTGCAATTTGGGTGGTACATGAACATCTCGCTTTGTCCATTAACTTTTACATTATTTTCCCGAGATGTCTAGTTATGTTCGGTTTCAGATGCTCTCAAAACCGACAACGAGACTTAGCCAAATCCGAGGCAATTATGTAACATGTAGATGAGAATGAGTTATCATTTCTTCAAGTTTTTCACTAAAAAGGAACCCTTGTGTGCATTTATCTGTCAGAAAACATCTTGATAGTTGTCCTCAAACTGTTTCCTACATTTCAGTATTGCCTATTTCTTCCAGGCGGATGTTCCAACTTTCCCATCATTTTGTCCATTTGTGGCTAGCTTCGGAAAGTTATTCTCCATATAGTGCGTCTGATAGTGTTCCGTCAAATCGAGCTGTGTGAGTACCTGTTTGCAGACTTGACAAACTTCCAGTTTTGACGCGATCGACGCTTTTCCTTTTCCCGAAGATTTGAGCCGATTTCTTTCGTCTTGGCAGTACACCAAATAAAGCTCCTAAAACAAGACAGTAAAGGTGTATTACGCAACGCATCCGATGGTCTGGAAAAGGGTCGGTTACCTGTTGTTTAACAATGTTCGGTAGTAAAGCGATCAGCTCGGGAAAAATTTCAGGGAAACGAATACCAAGTGCTATTTTGCAGTGTTCATAGTACGCCGATGCATTGTACTGGCCATCACGAAACATTTGTGAAATGGTGCGAAATTCGGCCAAGGCTGCCTGACTTTTCAGTGCTCTATGAAAGTGCGTTACCAGGTTCTACGAAAGAAACTTCAAATTAGCAATGTAGGTTGACAACGTATGGCAAGCAACGTCACGTCATACCTGATTTCGTTTACTTGCGTTTGAAGGAGACACGTAGCTATGCGTGGGTAATATATTGAACATTTCACCAGTGGAATTAGTGAAGGTCATATTGTTTGTATTGCGTGCAACGGAGTTAAGAACGACATTGCCAAACCCAGGAGGTGGTCCAGTCACTCTTTTAACGTTTACAGTCTCAAACCCAGGAGGCGTACGTTTGGGTCCCGCGGCTAGCGCGAATTCCATACTAGTGCGATTGCCCAAGACTGGAAAGGAATCGCTGTTGTTATTAGTAGAGCTGGGATGGTTGAGCACTACCGATTGCCCATTCGATTTACTGTGCTGCGGTTTTTGGGACTGCTGATCCCTGTTGCGTTCCTTACATCCACCACCAATTCCCTTTGGCGCAGACTCACCGTTGTTGTTACGAGTGTCTGTGGTACTAAACTCAGACGAATCATTCTGTTTCGTCGGGTCTGCCGATTTTTTACCCGTAAGAGCATTAAGATTCACAAAACCAGCATCGTCTTTCAGGTTTGGGGCTGGCGCAGGCTTCTTTTTGTTAGACACATTCGATAACGATGACGATGCGCTTCCCCCGTTGGTGGACGCGCTCACAACCCATGGGATGGTTTTGATCAGTGCTGGTTTGCCCCCATCTCCTAGAGTTGGGAAAGCTTTGGTCGAGTTCACACTAGGAACTGTTGCAAGAGCAGAAACTGGCAAGTTTTTTTTCGTATCTTTTGCGCTGACAGTTGTTACCTTCGAGACTACACTAGATATCGATATATAATCATCAGCCAATCCACGGTGTTTCGCCGACATTGCGTTAAGATTGACCATCGCACCACAACCACTGCGGTCGTCCACATCAGCGAAATTATCTCCGGTGGCACTTGTCTTTCTGATGGAACCGGAAGTTGCTGGTTTACTCAACCCGGGAAGTGCGGGAAAATCGACTTGGTTTTTCTTACCCACGACAGATGCGGCCGTTGCGCCGGTATTCGAATTTAGGCCACCTGGACATGAAGGTCTGTTGGAGACGTGTATCATCATACTGGTCCCACTCCCAGCACTTGGCTGACTAGGTTTCAGGAGCGAGCTGGCAGTGATTTTGCTACTAAACCCTTCATTTATGCTTGTCAGTCCTGAGCTTTCGCATCCGCCCGATCCGAGAGCAGGAAAGTTTTCCTTAGTTCGGGCGAGACCCGCCGTCCCGTACACTCGCTGCCGTATGGAGACGTTATTCGGTCGAAATGACGGGTTTGGTGTTGCGCCAGCAAGTGTCGGGAAATCCTGTTCGCTGGTGGCATCGATGACCTTCCTCGGATGCTGCTGCATCGATTGTTGGTGAGTTGATTCTACTAGCATTTCGTACTCCCGTTGCTGCGCATCGGAAGCACCTACCGGAACGCAATCACGACCACCATCACGTCCGCCTCCAACGCGCCCACAACGACCACCTCTTACCGAAGGACCTCCAGCAGATAATACTCCACCTGGACCCGCATTCGAACTTCCTCCGGCAGATGGTCCGTGCCGTGGGGCATATGTGAACTCTAGCTCAAGCGTTCGTGTCTGCTTATTCGCCAATCGGTTCATCGTTTTACCATGTACGGAGGCACGATGTGCCCGGAGATCGATTTCGGACCGAAACACCGATGTAAACTGTTCCTGCTCACAGTCGCCTTCCTCGCAGAGAAAGTGATCGGTTCGGAAATGTTCCCGAAGCGATGCATAATCGCTGCAAGAAAAAAGTTTAAATCGGTGCAGTGGCGCGTGCCAACGTTAATCCACCCCCTGGCTTTCTGTCTTACCCGTAAAAGTAATTTCTTCCATCAGCATCGCAATAGTGACAGAAGAAATGATCTCTCCGCAGATGGCGGAACAGCTCGTCCTTGTCCAGGAATCGGGTATCGCAGTACTCGCATAATGGGTGACCCCGATGGCCAACTTTGTCTGGATCGCCTTTTCGCCGATGCAGTGCCAGCTCCTGCCGATTGTAGCATCGTCGTTCAGAGGAAAACACCTTCAGGTGCTCCGTACAGATGTCACAATAGAATAACTCGTGTTTTTTGCGGACGTGCTCTCGCAGTAACTCGAATTTGGGAAAGTTCTTTTCGTCACATCTGAAAACAAATCCGAATACTACAGTCAGATCGTTTTGGATCAGGTATGGAAGGGTACACATTCCTCGATTAGATGCGCAAGCAATACCTTAAACATCTGCATGGATGTGGGGAGGCAGTGAAAATGGATTCGTAAGTCTATAGCACCCCGTCTATCTTACCTAGGGCACTTGTTGTCAAGAAGATCGAAGAATGCTTGTTGCACTTCTACGTCGGTGAAGCAAATTCGATATTTTTTATCGTACAGCCCGGAACGATTTTTGATGTCCAACTGCTGATACGACATGAGAGTTTTGGAAAATATTACCTATAAAACAAAAAAAAACAGAATTGTCATTACTTGATACTTGCTTTCTTCTTCTTGTTTAACAATCCAATACCTTGGCCAAATCTCTACGACAAATGGGGCAATCATTTTGCTGACACAAAACTCGTATACGCGTAGAACACTCATAGCAACACAGATGGTCACATTCGCCGATCGCGAAAAAGACTATTGGTTTAAAGCAAACAACGCAGAGAGATTCCGTCGTCTCCGATTCAGAGAAGGTTGCTTCCTGGCCCCGGGTGTGCTGTCGATTATTGGCCATGCTTGTAACTCGATCCTTGGTATTTGATTTGCGTGCTTAGTTATTTCTTAGTTATTTCTTCCCCTGTGGCACAATTCTTGCAATATACGTTTGTAGAATGAACTTTGGCTGTCAGTTCGGAAAAAGTCGATCTGCTTCTAGACCACAGATGAGGTTACGGGACGGCAGCGGAACGCGACACGTACACGTTTAATTTTTTGGCCAGGTTCCTTTGTAGGTTCGGCTTTGCTATGATTAGCAATGAATAGCAGATCGTTGCTCAAACTGGAACTTCTCGTAAGGCGTACATATGACTGGTTCTGTAAACGACAGTATCCTCTACAGCCAACAGTTTTCAGTGAGTTGGATTTTTATTCGAACTAAGTCTCAATATACTACCATCAAGAAAAGAGACGAGCACGGATTGAAGTTGACAACTGGTATTTTTGCTCGTGGCCTTGATATCTTCTGTTTCTCTCTTTTCCGTGGATCTCGCCATCATCTTTTTGTGTCACGCACTCGAGTGTCCTCAAGGGCTCTCATTTTTGGCAGCAATGCTGGCCATGGATGCCAGTTTTTTTAAATCTATTAACCCTTTTTTCCTATGCCAGTATGCTTATTTATTTACATATATCAGTTAGCCAACATGTTAAAATAACTTGTTTGTTGTAGTAGACATGTCTTCAAACAACATGTTTTGGGAATAATTACATTAAACGTTGGTTCAACAATGCATTCAGCAAGTATAGATTCGATCTTTGAGAGACCAATCCGCAACACTGCTGTGGATATCACAGCGTATGAAGAAAACACCCAGGTACCGCTGTGTGCGTGCGCCAAGCTAGTTGCAAATCGCACATTCCGAATTGTCCGTCCTGAGCAAATGTGTGAGGCGAGTAAGATCAAAAATTAGGGTAGAAGTTATTATTCGAGCGGTACACTCGATCTTCAGAAATGCAAGGCGTGCAAAAGTCCCAAATGGCAGGTTATTGTAGACGTTCTCTATTTTGTGCGGTACGAAGTTAGTGTACTATCATGAGTATATTCTGATTATAGTTCGACCATCTGCTGCTGGACATGAATTCCGTAGCAAGGAATTTCAAAGCGATGTTTTTAGTGAAATAGTCGCTAGACAGTGAAATGCACTTTCATCCATGGTAATGCCGGAGTATATGTTGGACAATCCATAGTGCGCAGTGAAATTATACTGTCTCACCTCCGAAATGCAAACGATGCGAAAATGGACATATATTTGCAAACGACAGTTCATTTTCTTAAATTATATCGTCCCTACTGCTATCACGTATTTCAATCGTACTCCAGGCTCGTACGCCTTTTACGGAGATCGTTTTTCTGTAAGTGTTAATAAACAATAAACCTTTGATGCCGAAGATTCCTTCAGCGTCGCTAGAGTGTTGCATTGCTGTCACTTCCTCTTTCAGGTTAATTTATTTTTGCTATGCTATTCTATGTCCGCGTCGTTCCGTGGAAAGGTAATGTGCACATATAGAAACGACAGCTGATGGCCGACTTTTGTTCTGTGCGTTTTCTGCTTCGCCAGTATCTGCTTCACGAAATGCACAAGGATTATTTTTGTCAAGCATGTGAAGTGCAAGTTTGTGATGATGTGATGTTTTGTCAAATAAAATGTTGACTGCTAAAGGAATGTGTACCGACTATCACTCACCGTCCACTTCTCCATTTTCTCGACAGCATCTTTAAGGAAGCTTATTCAAAACAGTGAAAGTGAAAAGTGAGTCGATCAAAAGAAATTACTATTAAGACGACGGAGTGCAGTACACAGGACAAAGAGAAAAAACAATTGTCAATACGATGCTTAAGGTGCGGTGCTGATGACTGGTTCATGAAGTCGTGGTAATCGTGTTCGAGTGATGGTAGCGAAGATGATTGCGGTGGTGACCTGTTGTTGCAAATTTGACAACATATCGCGTACGCCGAGAAAAGGGCAAGGTGTGAATTTCCATTAGTTTAAGTATTACTGCAAGAAAAGCAGTCCCCGTTAAGTGTTTATTGCCGAATCGCTTGGAATTGATATAAGTGTGAGTGAAATACTTGGGATACTTGGACTGTCGCCACAAACAACAGTAGAAAGTGCAGCCGATAGACTGCAAGCAGCCCTGCAAGCAGCAGGATTGACGAGGATTCATATTCCTATTAAATCATCAACAAGTACACCTCATCGTTGAAGAGGACCATCATGCCTGAGCTGATTGGTGTTGGGGAGTTCCTCGAGGAAACTCGGGAGGACTACAATTCTCCCACGACGTCCACCTTTGTGTCAAGGATGACACAATGCCGGCAGACCATAGCCGCGCTAGAAGAGGTAAGCTTTTAGTCACGTTGTAAGCATTTAAGCATCAGGCGTAACCTAGATGTTTAGTATCGAAACGTAGGTTTATTAGTACATTTGCGTATTACATGAGAATGCAGATTTTAGAATTGGTCAGGAAGACCATTTCTATGCCAAACTCTGTCAATGAAATCGATTCGGATAATCGTAGTTCGGATAGTTGTAGTTCTAATATCATATAAATAAGAAGCTGAGTACGGCGGCTTCGTGCGGGAGCATTTTTATCGTGATTGCTGTCACAAACCGCAGAATATCATACAGCAGTATCCACCTCGTTTACTGTGCATAGCTTAATTGATTTGACATTCGTTGAATTAAATTCTCGGTGCTTGTAAGAATCTTCCCGGCTATACGCATCCATTTGAAATTACTGGATAGTTTAATCACGTTGACGAATGAATCACTCACTCCGATACTGCTGCGCAATCGTTTTGAGCGAAGACAAGGAGTAAATAAAATTTGAATTAATAATTACTCGATCATAGGATCACATTCTGGCAATGCAAGAATCATTTGGGCACATCGAAATGGAGGGACGTGTTTGCAATGAATTAATGTAAGTAACGCGACGGAAGCGGTATAGACATTGCTACAGATAACTGGCATTTAAATTTTTCGGCAGTGTGGCCTTTTTCCTGCATAACATACATGCTATGCTGCATTAAACTGATTGTTGAAAGTAAATAGTAGCACTATGTTTTGAAATTGCGTCCAACCTTATACACGATGGACACTATTGCTACATGAACATGTTTATCATGTGTTTCTGCTACACGGTGTTTTTTCACTTTTTGTAATAAAAAGAATACAGTAAAACAAAAGCATAGATCAATTGCTTGGAAGTGAATTATTTTCGGTAGTTTGTTATTTTGAATAATTGTATTGACGGTGTCGTAAAGTTCAATGATGGTACAATTGTTGCACACCGTAATGGTCAATCAGTGACGTAACACAACGTAAAGTAAATACTGCAATTATTATTATTATTGAAACTAAGAAAGAGTTTTATGAACCAAAGCGTGTGATTTCTAAACAAAACTAATTTTGCCTCCAATTCTAGACACTGGACTTTGATCGAGAAGGTTTAACGAAGCTGAAAAAGGCCGTAAAGGCCATACACAATTCCGGAAACAGTGAGTATATTTAACATATATATTGATAGATGTATAAGTATATATTAACCTTTTTTCCGCTTTAGCTCACGTGGATAATGAAATGTGTCTAGTAAGGGCTTTAGAGCGGCTTGGTTCGGTTGCTCTTTCTAAAGAAGAACCGGATATCGGTGCCGCCTTTCTGAAGTTTTCGGTCGTTACCAAAGAGCTGAGTGCATTGATGAAAACTCTGGTAGGAATTTTTTTCTAGTGCTAGTGGTTCTTCTCAAAAATTATTTACCGCAATATATACCCCCTCTTGCATCAATTTTCAGATGCAAAACATCAATAACATTGTTATGTTTCCGGTGGATTCTCTGCTCAAATCGGAGCTTCGAGGCATGAAGGGCGAAATGAAGCGACCTTTTGACAAGGCGGCCAAAGATTACGATTCCAAACTGATGAAGATAGAGAAGGAAAAGAAAGCCCTCGCCAAGGAGGTTGGCATGACCCGTGCGGAGGTAACTCCAGCCGAAATTGCGGAAGAAATCGAGAAGGAAAGACGTGTATTTCAGCTGCAAATGTGCGAGGTTGGGCAAAGAGTGTAGTGCAAGACACATGCAAGGTGTAGTGGTTATAGTCATACGTCGAATATATTTCTTCTATTTTTCCGTTGCAGTATCTCATAAAATTCAATGAAATAAAAACCAAAAAGGGAATCGAGCTGTTGCAGCACTTGGTGGAATATTATCATGCTCAAAACAAGTAAGTAGACGAACAGTTGTGAGCTAGTGTCTAGCAAGTCGATGTGCCCGATTAAAGATAAGTCTGGATACGATCGCTTATCAGTTGATGTCCAGGATAAAATGGAACACCTGATAGTCATTGCCTTCATGCCTCCATATTCTGGTTAGAAATAAACTTCTTTCTTTTAAACTGTCAGTCGGTGGAGCAGCATGAGTATTATTCATATGGGCAATGAATTGCACGGAGTGGCGCTCGGTGTCGATTACAGTGGGCTTCAGTGGTAAATTGGTTGGGTTTTCAGTTCTACCTTTGATCAAAGTATCTTAATTTTTTTGTTTCCAGCTACTTTAAGGATGGGTTAAAAACAATCGCTCACTTCGGAACATACATAGAAGAGCTAAGTGTGAAGCTTCAAACGATTCGCCACAAGCAGGACGAAGAACGCCGGAAACTGCTCGAGCTTCGTACGCTACTTCGCTCGACGCCTGACTTCGACCGGGTGGAAAACGTTCCACCCGGTGATAAGGGCGGTACTGCAGGGTACTCTCTTCACCAGTTACAAGGGGATAAAAACCATGGCATCACGCGCAGTGGTCACCTACTGAAGAAAAGTGAAGGAAAGGTACGACGCGTTTGGCAGAAACGGAGGTGTCGCGTTACAGCTGACGGCTTTCTAGACATTTGTCATGCGGACGAAACAAAGGCTCCGACAAGGGTAAATCTTCTAACATGCCAGATAAAACCTTTGGCTGACGACAAAAAAGGATTTGATTTGATAAGCTGTACGTATGGCCGGAAATTCTTACATTACATCATTGGTCTCCACGAAGATTCTAAGTTTCTTTTTGATTATCCTTACAGACAATCGGTCATATCATTTCCAAGCGGAGGATGAAGCCGACCAAAAGGCATGGATGTCTGTGCTTGTAAACTGCAAGGAGAAAGCTCTAGCGAAAGCATTCCAACACGCCAACCCGCAAATGAGTCCCAGTCTCATCGAGCTACAGAAGACTGTCATTAAGCACATACAGAATCTGCCTGGAAACGATCATTGCTGTGACTGTGGTTCACGCAATGACGTTACATGGATCAGTTTGAACTTTGGCATCCTGGTATGCATTCAGTGTTCGGGTGTGCATCGAGATCTTGGAGTTCACCATTCGCGGATACAAAGTCTGACTCTCGACAACCTGACCACGGCACAGCTACTCGTCGCTCGTGCGATGGGCAATAACGCGCTCAACGAAGTAATGGAAGCTACGCTCGCCCAGGGCAAACTTACCCCGGAAAGCTCAATGTACGACAAGGTTTCTCAAAAGCTATATTGATATTTCAAATTGATTGCCCTTTCATCGTGTGTTACAGGGAAGAACGTTATGATTTCATACGTGCCAAATACGTAGCGAAACGGTACGTGATGCGAACATGTGCGGACGATCCCGATCTTCGAAGTGATCTCGAACAAGCGATCATCAACGCGGATCTCAGTCAGTTGTTGCAGGTGTGGGCCGAAGGTGCCGATCTCACATGCGTTCTGCCATCGTCGGTGAGATAAATTTATAGAGAGATCAACTAGATTGTTTCCGTGGCAATGACAATGCTTACTGGTTCTTTCTCTCTTACCTTCTCTATGTATTTTCCAATCTCTCTCTATCTCTCTGGTTCGTGCTTATTAGGAGTTTGGTGAAACCGGTCTCCATCTCGCGGTATTGCGAGAGATGGGATCCACATTGCACATCGTTGATTTTCTTATTCAAAACATGACCGCACAGGGATTAAACAAGCAAACTAATCCACCCGGTCCGTTGGATATGTCGGGCAAAAACACTGCCCTACATCTGTGCGCATTGCATGATCGCCGGGAATGCATGAAGCTATTGCTCCGTTCCGGCTGTGACTGCGAAATCCGCAACTCGCAGAACAAATTAGCACTGGATATTGCCAAAGAGATGGGACATGATGCTTGCAAAGAATTGGTAAGGATTTAAAATAATTCAAATACGGAAAATAACACAGTGCAATGAAATTTATATTTACAAAGAATATGACGATTATTGAAGACGACATTCACAACTGATTATGGAACTTTTATGTTTTGCTTATCTTGTGCAATAGATAGAACACGCCATGAAACGTGAGAAGAGTGCATTTGATCATATTAATACAGATTGGAATATTCACGATGATGGCTCTACGGATTTTTCGGATGACGACACTATGATGATGGACGAGCGTAGGTCTCGCTCGAGACCACCAAGCTTTGTTGGTGGTGATTCACCCGTAGCGCTGCGCTCCCGGTCCTCTACGTGCGACTCAATACAGAGTGGTTCGAGTCCGAGTTCGAGTTGCATTCCGAATGCGATGCGTGATCAGCAGCGCCAAATACCACCGATTCCATCGTCTGGAACTAGTCCCAAACAGTTCAGTGCATCTGCGGTGGCATTCTCCCCGCACTACGCTAGCGGCAGCACTAGTTCGATGTCCAATGCTACCAGTGGCGTCGGTTCTTCGGTATCAGCTCCAGGACCTAGTCCCAATTCCAACAGTTCTAGTAGCATCATAAGACAGGGAGTATCTTCAGCGCAATTACCTTTATCAAACCCAGCGGCGTTTGCAGTTACGCAAGGCAAGAAACCATCATCAGGTACGTACGACATGTGACTGTTCGGCAACATATTATTACGTATATTACCTAAATCTCTCTTTCCTTTCTCAGTAAACGTAGCTTCGCTGAAGAAGCGTACCGCTCCGGCACCTCCACCGACAACATACGGTACCCTGCCACACGCGCCGCGGCATTCACAGAATTTTGAGGGTGACATTTTTAGCATTTCATCGCAGCATGTGCTCCATGGACTTCATCACCATCATCCGGACATGTACAGCACACTACCACACCTCCGAGGAACCGACTCAATCGCCAGCAGCAGTGGATTGACAGGAGGAGGATCTGCTCCGTTATCGAGTGAGTTACGTGGAGGTTCCAGTAAATCGATACAGGCACAGCTGCATTTCGATAATAAAATGTTTGAACGCTACGAACCGTGCTCGTCTGTGGTGGGACCTATACCTGTGGCACCTGTGGGTGGCGGAGGAGGTCGAGATTCAAACTTTCTTAGCACCTTTACTGGTGGCCACAAACGCTCTCCAAGTGGAGAATCGTTCGGTCGTAATTTAGGTATGTTTGAAACCACAATTTTTAAATTCAAATTATATATATATATAATTCCTAACTTATTTTGTTAAGCTGGTGCGAAACTTGTATTGCCACCAGCGGGTGAAATTCCACAGCTAAAGCCTGTAACCAGCCGGCCCAAGCAGCCAATACCATCACAATCAGCGGGTTTGGTGGCAACTGTCAGCACAGGTACGGTGAAGATTAGTTCAAAAAAGAGCATAAATCGTTCTGCATTAAAAGCTTGTTTTAACTTATTTATACGTTTCAATTGAAATTTTCATTCGTAGACAGATCAATATCGAATGGACAATCGAACGACAGTTTGTCTTCTCTGGATGATGGTGTCGTCTTAAGGCGGAGAGTAAGAAACCTCGCATGAACGATTTTTATTAATCTCGTTTTACGGCTTTGAAAATGTTTTTTTTACCGTTGCTATTGTCAATAGGCAAAAGGACCTACTACGGGTCAACTGTTTGGAGCAGATGGAGAAAGAATAGGAAATATAGGTGGAGTTGCGGGGTTTGTCGATTATGATTCATCGGGAACGCGAGGACACACGCTGGATCATTCGGTGGCTTCCTCGATTGGTGGTAACATCGATTCTGCCAACAGTAGCTTTAGCCGTAACGACACGAGTGGCGGTGCTTCCTCCGCCGATTTGGATTCGTTTAATTTATCTAACAAAAGCTTTGTAAGCACCGTTGAATTTCTGAAACCAACGAACCCTCAAACGTTTACTTCAAAAGGGAGCATTTATGATTCTTGATATCTCTGTTTGTACGTAGGTTGGACGATTGCGTCGTTGCCGGGCACTGTACGACTGCAACGCCGATAACGATGACGAACTCGAATTCAAGGAAGGAGAAATACTGATTGTGTTGAACGAACGAACCGACGACGAAAATTGGATGGAAGGCCAAATCGAAGACGATAGCACAAGGCGTGGAATGTTTCCAGTTAGCTTCGTGCAAATGATGGACGATTAAAAGTAGCCAGTCTGTTGACGGGAAAATTTCATAAAGAAGAGACTACTAAGTTTTTGATAAATGCTAATTCCTTTGGCGTTTTAACGCGCTGTTCCTAGTTCCTCGTGTGATCGAATAAATGGTAATAGCTGTCGATTTTGCTACCAGTCGTTACATTTGCGGTCTAAAACGTATAACAAAAACCCGGTATCAAATGTTGTACACTCGATAGGTTAATTTATTGTATTGCATATACATATTGACGCGTCTAGAGATTCTGTGGATATCTGTACTTATGGTGTTTCTTTCCATTACCTCCTTCCTATTTACTCCCAATGGCCAATGCATTATTTTACAAAGAGTGCGCAAAAGCGGCAATAAGCGACAAAGATGTCCAGTGGAGAGCACAACAAATGTTTAGTGGATTTTGAATCGTTTTTTTTGTCTAATAATCGTTTCAGGGATTTCAAATGTTAGTCAAAAAGTAGTGGTTCGCAATCATGTTCATTTCCAAATCCTTTGTATTTTTCTTATGTGTGGTATACGTTACACTCATGTAAGGGTTCGGGAAATGTTCCAACTCCAATCTTCGTTGTTAAATAGTAGCAGAGAAAGGCTTACAAGTAGGGGGCATTTAGAGAAACAAAAAGCATAATGGACCCGTGCATTACCAGTGTATCGTCAGTAATCCCATTTATTAAGTATTATGGACGACTATAAATGTTTGTGACGATGTCAAATGTAATATAGTGAACCAAAATATGTTTAGATCATTGAGGGGAATAATAGCTAATTAGAAGATTATTTATCACAAATTGAGCAAAGAAATCGACATGCATCTCTGTGGTTAATCAGTTTATTATATCCTATCAGACAAATGACAGTAATACGTGCCAGAGCTAGTGAGTGTAAAAATCTTACAGATTAATACAAAAACGTACTCGAAGAAAATTGTAAATCGAGGAAAATTTATTAACTAAGTAAAGTTATTTCAAATGGGCACTGATTAGTAAACGATTTAACTCAAAGCTTGCTTCTTTGAACCCATCACTTTATTATTATGTAGGTACCATAGTATCGATTACCGCACGGATTTGCGGTTTTTTAAATCAATGGTTACTGTGGGCTGTATAATATTCGCGTGCTTTTTACCTAACAATTACGCAACTGAGCAATTTTTGGTTCAACGAATAAAAATCCGAAAAACAGAGGACGCTACCGAACGATAAAAATTGTGTGTTGAATACTGTACAACCTGGAATGAACCGTAGTAGCATAAACTATGACACATAATCTAACCAGAAACGTTAATATAACTTCGCGTTAAAGCAAAACAACAGCTACTATTTTGATCAGGCTCCTGCGTATGTACAACGAACACAAATCACATTAAAATATGTTTAATCGCAGAGAGCAAACCAATGCTTGTACTGCATTATGATAATTTAATAGTATTGATGGAATGGGATGTTTTGAAATGATTATAGCTTCTAAAAACGATCGGTAGTGATTATGATTATGGAGATTAGATTATAGAAAATTCAAAGATTTCATTGCTGAAACAGCATCTTTATGGTTTTTTTAATTATTCCGAAAATATGATATTCACATTCATATGAACTTCCATTTCTATTACGTTCCCAACGAATTGAAACATTGGGTTAAAGTATATTATTGTCAGCGTGTTTGTGAATCAATTATTAAATGATTATTTAGTTATTCAATCTCAATTGCAATGTGGCTCTTAGAATTGCTATTGATCAATGATTTGAAAACAATTTCATAAAGTTATGGAAATTATAGTAGATGCTGTGAAAACGGGCCGATTTTAAACGAAGTTGTACTAACACGCATTCAAAATTAGAACAATTGACAGCTGCCTCTGCTTAGCGAGCGTGTTACTTCAAAACGTCATGTCAATTCCAAACATCTTGCTCCTATCTTTATTAACCTTGTACCTAGCACACGCACTCTAGAAGAGCAAAAAAGCAGCAGCATCTCGAGAGTGATTTTACGAATATTGTTGCGTGTAGCCTTTATAGTGAAAAAATACATTCGTGAAACGCGTGACCAGTTCCAGCCGTATCGTTCGTACACAGTAAAAACAATAAGTTTGTTTGTACTGATGCGCAAAGCGACAGAAATTACTTGTTCGCCAGCTTCATAGACCGTGTATGTTTGCATTGTGGTGCCGAATCGAATGATCAAAAACCGAAACATTTAATCGGGATAAAAGCGAATCAGAACTGCTTGATTTTCACGATTTCTTTCCCATTCCTTGCAACTGCTTGAGAATACGAATATTTTGTGTACAGTAAGCTAAAGATAGTTCAAGTAAAGGAGCAGTATATAAATTTTCCCTTACTATCAAATAATCGTGCATATTATCGACTAAATCAGCAATAGTTGTCATCTCCGCTATTCGAAAAAGGTAGTTGTATTGGGAAATACGAATCTCGTAGCCAGGTAAAACGTCACGGCAAGATCCGACGAAAAGCAGATAGGCAAAACTAGATGTCCTATGTGTAGGTAACAGGTTAATAATTGAGCACCAGTGCAATTCAAGCATCGGCTTTCCGGAGAAGCAAACTAATAATCGTAGCTTCAACTGAAACAGCTGTCACACGTCGCCATCAAGCTGAAGCGCCCTAGTGCTGAAAAAGGAAGAATGGACCATGCCGAGAACGATCGAAAGCGTGCCAATTTTTCTGCGTTGAGCAACACCAACGGGGCCATCATCAAAATGACGGCAAATGCTGGAACGGGCAAGCCGGGAGACATTAAAAAAATTGTTATTAAAAACTTCAAAAGTGAGTATTCTTTGACCTGTGCTTCAAGATTTCAGTCGGCTTCACAAACGGGATCAGCAGAATGTAGGGACCCTAGGTGGGGCGACCATAAAAAAAGTAAAAAAGCTTTGCTTGCAAGGTTTCATTTCGCGCTTGTATTGCAGTGGTATTCATTACGCTCTGTTTTTAAGTCAGTTTTAAAGGTCAGCCCTGTTTGAACAGTTTTAAAGGTTCTCCTCGCATTGAAACGCTCATTCATAAATGAAGTAACGGTTAATCAGACGAACCGTTTACTGCTAAAAGTATCAACGATATTTATGTTCACATCCTTTTTTGTGTGCACACTTTCCAGCGAAACCAACACTGCCGGATAATTATCAGGAACAAACATGGCAAAAGCTGCGCGAAGCAGTGATCGCCATCCAGCTGTCCAAGCGCATCGAGTATTCGTTGGAAGAACTATACCAGGCGGTGGAAAATATGTGCAGTCATAAGATGGATTCCCAGCTATATGTGAATCTGACTGCTTTGGCCGAGCAGCATGTAAAGGCCAACATAATACCATTTCTCGCGGAGTCGGGGGACAAATTGGTGTATTTAAAAAAGATGAACGAATATTGGCAAGCGCATTGTCAACAGATGATCATGGTACGCAGCATATTCCTTTACCTTGATCGCACATACGTGTTGCAGAACCCGACGGTTCATTCGATCTGGGACATGGGATTGGAGCTGTTCCGTGATCACATTGCGTTAAACGGTCTAGTTCAGTCTCGCACCGTTGAAGGAATTTTGATTCTGATCGAGAAGGAACGACACGGAGAAACCGTTGATCGTACTCTGCTAAAAAGCCTTCTGCGGATGTTGTCTGACCTACAAATCTACCGGGACGCCTTTGAACAAAAGTTCCTAGTCGCCACCAAGCACCTGTATCAGTCCGAAGGCCAGGCAAAGATGGAAGTGTTGGATGTTCCAGATTATCTGGAGCACGTAGACAAGCGAATACAAGAGGAAAATGAAAGGTTGCTTCATTATCTCGATAGTTGCACCAAGCACCAACTAATAGTAACAGTTGAAAGACAGTTGATCAATGAGCACGTGACCGGTATACTGCAGAAGGGCTTAGAGCAGTTGCTGGAGGAAAACCGGCTGGTCGACCTAACATTACTTTATCAATTGTTCAGTCGGGTGAAGAACGGCACTACTGAACTATGTGCTCACTTCAACGCCTACATTAAAAAGAAAGGCAGAACAATCGTCATCGATCCGGAAAAGGACAAATCAATGGTTCAGGATCTGTTGAATTACAAGGACAAGATGGACAACATCGTCAACACGTGTTTCGAGAGGAACGAAAAGTATGGAAACTCACTAAGGGAAGCGTTTGAGTACTTCATTAACCAGCGGTCGAATAAACCGGCTGAGTTGATAGCCAAGTACGTTGACATGAAACTTCGGGCTGGCAACAAGGAAGCGACAGAGGAGGAGCTGGAGCAGATTCTGGATAAGATCATGGTGCAGTTTCGGTTTATTCATGGCAAGGATGTATTTGAAGCTTTCTACAAAAAGGACCTGGCCAAACGTCTGCTCGTTGGAAAATCAGCCTCAGTTGACGCAGAAAAGAGCATGCTGTCAAAACTAAAGCAGGAATGCGGAGGAGGGTTCACTTCGAAACTTGAAGGCATGTTCAAGGACATGGAACTGAGTCGAGATATCAATCTGACATTCAAACAGGTAGGAATGGGGATTACACCTCGTGAAATGCTGTCTTGGTTATTATCCGATTTCATGTTTTTCAGAGCATGCAGAACTCGGAGCATAAAGATTTGCAAAATATCGATCTCACGGTGAACATATTGACCATGGGTTTCTGGCCGACGTACCCGGTAATGGAGGTGACCCTTCCGCAGGAACTGCTACAGTATCAATCGATTTTCAACAAATTTTATCTGGCAAAACATAGTGGGCGAAAGCTACAATGGCAACCAACGCTTGGGCATTGTGTATTGAAAGCACAGTTCGAGGCGGTAATTTATATTAGAGTTATAGGTTTCTCGCGTTTCTATCAATTGACCACTTTTTTTGTTGCTTCCAGGGTCCAAAAGATCTGCAAGTGTCACTTTTCCAAGCCCTGGTCCTATTGTTGTTCAATTATAACGCCACAATATCTTTTGAAGAAATTCGTGGAGCAGTGAATATCGAGGTAAAAACAAATTATGTCTTTTAAAGAGTGAATGTAATTACTATGTCCTTTTTTTTTGCTTTTAGGCGGGAGAACTGAAACGCACCTTGCAATCTCTGGCCTGTGGGAAGGCACGAGTTCTTACGAAAATACCCAAAGGTCGCGAAGTGGAAAACACTGACAATTTCATTTTCAACAATGAGTTTACCAACAAGTTGTTCAGAATAAAAATCAATCAAATTCAAATGAAGGAGACGGTAAGTGTGTTTGCTAGGAACCCGGTGCTTCTTAAGCTATAAGGTATCTAATCATGATACGTGTTTCTGGTAGACGGAAGAACAAAAGGCCACCGAAGAACGTGTCTATCAAGATCGCCAGTATCAGATCGACGCGGCAATCGTGCGCATTATGAAGATGAGAAAAACCCTTAGTCACAACCTCCTAATTACGGAGTTGTATAAACAACTAACCTTTCCGGTGAAGGTAAGCTATCCAAAAGAGTTTAATGCGTTGAGAAGGCTACATGTTAAATACTAATGCTATCTCATTTGCCACTTATCACATTTATATAGCCGGCCGATTTGAAAAAACGTATCGAATCCCTGATAGATCGAGATTACATGGAACGCGACAAGGATAATCAAAATCAATATAACTACGTCGCGTAATTCCGTTCATAAGGACTTGCCAGTGCTACCATTGATTCACGAAGAAGAGCCGCAATGCATAATGCTGAGTCCTTTTACGTGACAAACTGTAACACCAAAACATAGAGTGTTGTAGGAATTGTTCATTACATTTACTTTTATTATGAGAATTATACTAAATGTAGCACCGATGATGTTGCTTGGATATCGCGGAGGAGGACATTTGGTTTCCACGGTTTTTTTTTTTACTTCAGCTAATCCCGTAAACTCCATGCTGTGGCGAAGTGAAGTTAAATTTTTAAGTTGCGTATGATGAATGGTACGAGGAGAATTTGGTGTTCCGCTGACCAGCAATAGTAACATGAACGGAGATGTCTGCAAAAGCATATGTGTACATTTTGTAATAAATTTTCGAAAAGTGTTATACATAGATTGATCCAGCTGTTTTTCGGATAAGTTATAAGAAATAGTTCTTAGTAATTATTTCACGGTTCTTTAATGAAACAATTTTGTTCCGTTATCACATCTTCGTGTTTTTAACGCCAATCCAAACCCTTAAGAAGTTACACGGTCGCATATCTTCTTAGCGATAGTGACCATCGATATTTTTCAACCGTTCGCTGTAAGTGTCGATTTCATTAATTAAGCTCGTCGTTAAGTTTGCGGGAGTAATCTCTCGCCCAAGAAAGTTCGATACCAGCAATCGACTGGGTATTCCGCCACCATATGCAAGGCATCCACTTCGATACTTTTCGCCCTGCGATCGACTGAATGGATCCCGCTCAAAGTATGTCTGCCAAATCCAAGACGCTATTGCACGCGATATGAGATAGGAATAGTACTTTGCACCGTATCCAACGAGATGGGAGAAACGCAGCTGCCAAGCTGTGTTTTCTACGTAAGGAAGACCGTAATACTTTTGCTGAACTGCTTGCAGGGTTTGGGTGGTATTATCACCAAACGGTTTTCCGTGGTAGACTTGATCCAGGGCAGAGTAAAACACCTGAAGCTGTGATTCGCTCGAGGCAAACAGGTGTTTCGAAGCACATAAACGCTCCAGCATTTCCTGCGGCATCGGCTCTTGAGTTTGAAAGTGTTTGGCAAAGGAACGCAGCACTCGAGGATCGCTAGCAAAGTATTCCATTAGAACAGAGGGCACCTCAGCAAAGTCTGTACTGCACCTGGTACCTGTAACATGCTGGTACTCTGTCCGAGCAAGCATCGAGTGCATGGCATGTCCCATCTCGTGAAACAGATTGTCCACCATAGAGGGAGTCAGAAGGGTCGGACCAGACCAACGGGGTTGCGAAAGATTTAGCATAACGACCACGGTCGGATTTTGGTAACTTCCATCAGACTTTACCTTTCCGCCTTGAATGGTGAAGTGACAGTCTTGGTTGGGTTTGCCTTGGCGCTCAAAAAAATCGCAATAGATGTAACCGAGCAAGCCCTCCGTTTCATGTGTGACCGCCAGCTTATAGATGTCGTAAGACCACGTTTCACCTGGGGCCATGTCAGTGTTTATAAGCGTGATGCCGAACAAGCTGTTCATCAACAGATGCAACCCTTCCATGCATGCTCCCAAGCTGAAGTAGGACGAAAACTCGGATGCATTTGCTTGAAGAAAGTTACGCTTCAACGACGATGTGAAATACGGTGTGTCCCAAGCTGCTACAGGAGTTACAAAGCCGCATTCGGCGGATTTCATTTTTTGCATCAGCACAAAATCCTTCGCGGCGCGAGGTTGTAGCTGCTCGTTGAGGTCATCCAGGAACTGGCGTACCATTTCGGGGGTTTCTACCGTACTTGACTTCAATGCACGGTGAGCATACGTTGGAAAGCCGCAAACGGTGGCAAGTTCATGCCGCAATTTTAGCATTTCCGATAAGAGCTGGTCTTGCAGGCCGTCAGGATATAGAAACAGTCGATAAGCTGTTTCTCGGGCTGTACTATCGGCCGAATCGGCGCACAATCCGGACACAAGAATATTTTCGCCATCCGAAGAGAAGCTAGGAATCGATAAAGCAATAGTTTGATGATTAATTCTCTTTCTTAAATTTTTACGCCGGGTGGCCGCAAATTTGTTTGGGAAAGTCTAGTGTTAATAGGCACTTACAAATGTCGAATTGATTCTGGAAGGACGTTTTTAGAGATACTTCTTGGGTGGACGGCACCAGCCATGAAGCGTTGACCGAGCTGCAGAATGCAATCGTTCAAATAAACAACCCGTTGTCGGGCCGCTTCTTTCAGGTGAATCCCACACTGTTCGAAGTCGAATAGAAACAGTGCTGCCACATGCTTATCGACGTCGGTCGTCTCAAGCCGGTCGCCACCTTCGACGACAGCCTTCAGCGCTCGGTAGAGTGGCTTATGTGTGTTAAGTTTCTCTACGATTCCACTGATCGTTATACAAGCATCTTCGGCTGCATGGCAAATATTTGGCGATGGATGAGCCAACCGGATGAACTCGGACAGGTCTGCCACTTTACACAGGGTATCCGAAAGTTCGTCGAATATTGTTACTATCTTTCGCGTGCGGTCCGTCGATGTAGCTTCTTCGATGAGATCGTCGGTCTTGAAAATTGCCTTTTCCTTGAGGGCGTAGAATCCCTCGTAAGACGTAAGTTCAGGCACTCCAAAAAGTCCCTACGAAAATCGGGTAGTTTATAAGAACGCAGTTTGATGTGAACGGAGAAAATTATCAATATACCACTTCATTTTTGGTGAAATTGATTCGTTTCTCTGGCCGAGTGTTGAAGGCGGTTGTCAAGGGCGACCAAGTGCTGACTTTTCTGTTCGATGTAAGAACGGATGAAATTATTTTCATCCGATGTAACATTTTTTCAATTTTTTTCGGAGATGAATGAAACAGAATTAGGCACGGTAGAAAAATGCAGTGGCGAAAGTCCACTTACAGATCAAAACAATCGTATTGTCTGTCAAATAACAGTAAGCGTCCCTGTTTCCAAACTAAAAAGTTGCAACGACCAACACAATGGTGTGATGAAGTAAAATAGTAAAACTAGTTTATGGCTGAAACCGACAAAAATTGTAGCCTAGATTACACTCAACTATTATTATGAAATACCACCACTCACAATAAACTCTACTGATCCATACTGATCCTTGCCTTGATTTAGCCGAGTATTCAGCTCTAATCTGTAAACTCATGCAAGACATTTTTTTAATTTAACCAAACGCAAGAAAAACTTCAAAGTGATGAAGAAAGAAAAAGGCGAAGATGGTGTTAGGTCGACTGCTTTTAGTAATCGTTTTAGCACTACATATTTGCAAAGGTATGGACGAGTTTGGTGGTTTAATATTAAATACGTATCGACAGTGTCGATCATCAATATGGATCAGGCTGCAGACGCTCTGTGGAGTGCAAATTAGTGTATTAAAGCTCGAGCTTGCATCAACCCGAAGGGAACGGCACATAATGAAGGAAGCTAATGCATAACTCGCAAACGTGAAACCGAATATGTACTGTATGCTCGATAGACTTTAGTGGCTAGTTTTGTGCGCAATCTTTGTCTAGTCTGTTAGAATATATATTTTTGCTACACAATACGACACTTGAGCGTGGGATGTTTGACTGTCGATAGGCCTGGCAAGAGAAAAAGAAGAATAGAGGAAGACACAACTTAAATCATATTTATCCAGAAAGCAGTGTGAAGCGCAGGGAAGGAAAAGATCAAAGGTAGCTGCCGGCCTTACATCGTGATCGTGTATAATGCGGTCCTCTGGGTTCTTCGGACCCAGACATGACTCCAGCTTGCGCGACAGCTGCGTATATGCTGTTGCCTGCCCCGAAAGAAGGGTAAAACATAAGCCAAGCGCAAGTCGAATAACTTCACATTGGGTCGAGTTCACCATGTCCGAAAATACTGTTAAAAATGTCTGTCCAAGTGTGCCAGTAAAATCTTTTATCTTTGCAACACATTCCTGGTATACTTTAATTACTGGGCACTTCGTAGGTGACCTCGAGGGCAACCTTCTGGATGAATTGGACGACACCGATATGGAAGTGGAGTCTTCTTATGGAAATCGCCACGTCCCGATTCAAAATGCTATTTTAGCTCATCCCAGGTAAGTTTTTTTTAAATTTGTGCGGCGCTTCGGCAACCCTTCGAAGGAGATCTGTTAACAAGTAATGCCATTGTTCGATGCATCCTTCCGCATTAAATGTGAATAATGGGCTACATTAAATTATGCTCTACAATATCTGGTCATAAAACCACAGAAGACACTCAAAATCAAAACGAAGGATGAAAAGGAGGTAAATCATCTTGCATATTCCTTCGTTCAATTTTGTGTATATGTTTTTGCTTTAGTTTGATTTAGTCCATTAGCATTATATCATTCGTTTGTTTCTGTTAATTCTGTTGGATGTGCTAAGAGCATGTGAAATTATTTCAATGTAATCAGTGTAGGAAATTATGCATACGATTGTTTTTTTTTTTGCTAGAGTGATGCGCAATGTAGTGAATACTTACCAATAATTGTCCATTCACAGATACAAATGCTACTCATGCGAACCACCGGACTGTGCAGACACCACAATTCATGCCCACCACTGTCAGAATGCTATACAATGTTGGAAATCGCGCACCCGCGATCCGGAAGGAAATGAAAACGTTCAACGAGGATGTACCACCGAGCACGAACAGCTGCCCTTGTATTGTAGTCAGAATCAAAAGAACAATAATGGTAGCGGACCTAAAAAGCGTCATGTATCGGGCACAGGAATGTACAATATTGAGTGCTGTACCGGGGATTACTGCAACGATGGTCCATTTCCAGAGCTACCACCGATGAAGGGTATGAGACGAGGTTAGTTCGATTCAAACTGTTGTCTGACTCAAAACTGGTTTTCCACAGCGACTAATACACTTCCGGAGGCAAACCCATTTCTGATAAAGATGTTGGCCGCAATTCTGTTGCCATTTTGCACCGTAGTCATCCTTGCTATTACAGCTATTTATTGCATGCGCCGTGCACACAAAAAGCGGATGAACGCCAGCCGTACGAAGTATGATCCCGAAACGTATTACACCAATGATGATGTCCTTCGTGCTACTAGTGCTGGTGATAGTACACTACGGGTATGTATAAGAAACCTTTTTGGCATAGATGTAATTTTTACCATAATACACTTGAATCTGCCTTCATTTGTTTTGTTACCGAAATTTTAGGAATATCTCCAACATTCTGTGACATCCGGTTCTGGCAGCGGGCTTCCTCTGCTTATTCAGCGCACTCTGGCAAAGCAGGTCTCCCTGTGCGAATGCATTGGCCGCGGTCGGTACGGTGAAGTATGGCGTGGTATTTGGCATGGCGAAAATGTCGCTGTGAAGATATTTTTTAGTCGCGATGAAGACTCTTGGAAGAGAGAAACAGAAATATACGGGTATGTATAGGCAATCGGATTTTGTAAACTCAAAAAAAAACAGTCAGATTATTTTGTTTTTTTTTTTCAAATTATCTCTCAGTACGGTCCTGTTGAGACACGAAAATATCCTGGGATACGTTGGTTCAGATATGACGTCGCGAAACTCATGTACGCAGTTGTGGCTTATTACACATTACTACCCACAAGGATCACTTTTTGATTACTTGAATCGGGCCGCTGTTACAACACACCAGATGATCACCATTTGCCTTTCGATCGCCAACGGGTTGGTGCATCTACACACCGAAATATTCGGCACAGAGGTAATTTAGCATACATAATTCCTCTAGCTATGCCTTATCGGTATTGCATTAAACTTATAGGGTAAACCAGCTATCACCCACCGTGACCTGAAGACGAAAAACATATTAATTCGTGCCAATGGATCTTGCGTTATTGCTGACTTCGGTTTAGCTGTAATGCACAGTCAGACGACAAACAAAATCGATATTGGCAACACGGCTCGCGTCGGCACGAGACGTTATATGGCACCGGAGGTGCTTGATGAAAGGTACAGTTATATTTACGAACTAATTCGATTAATTAATTTCTAATTCGTAATATTTCAATACTTTTTTTTAACTATCACTAGCATAAACATGGAATGTTTCGACGCGCTGCGAAAGGCAGATATCTATGCAATTGGGCTCATTTTCTGGGAAGTCTGCCGACGAACAATTTCGTGTGGCATAGCTGAAGAATACAAGGTTCCGTACTATGATTACGTTTCGTCCGATCCTAGCTTCGAAGAAATGAGAAAAGTGGTTTGCGTAGACAATTATAGACCATCTGTACAGAATCGATGGGCTTCTGATCCAGTATGTACTGATACAGTATGAACTTCCTCTCCACATATTAATGCATCAAATTTGTTAAATATTTCATTTCGTAGTTCCTGACGGGTATGTCGAAACTAATGCGTGAATGTTGGCATATGAACCCGAATGTGAGATTACCCGCACTGCGCATCAAAAAGACCCTGCTGAAGTTAGCTAGTACGGATGAGACCATCAAAATAACTCCAGACGGTGAGGTAATTCTCTGATGGCCAGTTACGGTTCTCGTGAAGAAGCTTCTCGTTGATTAAGTATGATCATGTACGTAGTAAGGATGTCGTAATTAATTATGTAAATAACTCTTTTCTAAAATAGTGAAGAACTCGAGAGTTTTCGAAACGCCAACAATGGAAGATATGATAAGGTCATAAACAATAAGGAACGTCGCAGGATTTAGATTATGATTAAGCATTATCGATTAGTTAATTCGACTTGGTTTGTTTATTATACATATTTAAACGCAACACTGTGCAACTATCCACGTTTAGTTCTTTTCCTAGTACAGGTTTAGTACAGGGGCTATATGCAACACAGGGATTTGTACAAAAGGTCCCCTCATAGGCACGGCTGACTTCTGCGACCTTTTGGTATCGATGAATGGCGAAGACTACAGTTCCCTTACTTTCCTCTAACTGTACCTTTTCCCTGAGTTTCATCATGCGCTGGATCCTGCACACATATCGGCTCCCGACTATTACTTTTAGAACGACACCTCCACGTTGCAACAGCATGAAGTGAAGCGTTTTAGGTGCTGTTGGCATCACAACATAGTAGATCAAATTTTATTTAACTAAATAGCACTTTTGTAACTCGTTTTGTTGTGTACAAGGAAACACCAAATTTGGAAGTTAATTGGCGTAAACTCTTGTGGAGATGGACGTTTCTGACTTGTGTATGTTATATTCGAAGGATGAGTAGATTTCAAGCAAGCATGCAACAGGAATGCTAAAAAAATAAATCTGACTCGATGCCAGTGTAGCATACTTAAAGTTTGGTTTCACTTGCCAAAGTGCCATTGTGAAAATCGATAACGTACTATTGTTAGTTAAAAATGCAATGACGAAAACCTTTATTATGAGTGAAAAGCGACGATTGTAAATAGATGCATTCTCATTTCTGTTTAATGATGTAAAGCTATATATTTCCAAACCATGTATTGTGTAATCTTAATGGGTCGGATACGAGTATTTTTGGTAGATATGGAGCAAAAATAATACGTATATCCTCATTTAGTAGAATCACATACAAACAAAATATATGATAGCTGATAGTTACATTTTTCGGTTCCCATGTCCTCAATATCACTCGACGAAAGGGCGATGGTTGGCTGTTCATTCTGAAAGCAAATTGATGACGGGACCTACCGCCGTAAGACTCTTGTGAGGCTCATGAGGCATTCTGGATGGTTTGTACTGGTCATTATCACATTGATAGTGATATTCCCTGATTTCGATCGATCATACAAAACAGCACAGCGCGCAAGGAGAGCGAATAAAATAAGCGTAGAAAATGGATCGACGAATTAAAGCATTTCGAAGCAATTTCCTCAACCTCAGTGACAGATGTATTAACGTTCCCGAAGGGATATGTTCTGGTAAATGTTTTGTGGCGTCTTCCTTTGTGTGACGTTTAACGCAGTCATTGTGTAGCATTCAATCGTGAAGTCGTTGATAGCAGGATCGTTTGTAAACAGAGCCTCGAGTATGTTGTACTCCCACTCGCCTTTCACGGGAATTTGGTTTTTGTAGTTTTATCCAAACTTTTTGAGAAAATTGCCTAAATTGTACTCTAATTGCTAATCGGTACAATATGTCCTCGTGGGAGGAAATACAGGCCGTCAAGGTAAAACGCAACAGCTTACGCGAGAAGCTTGAGAAGCGTAAGAAAGAAAGACAGGATTTGCTCGGCAACAACAGCCCCAGCAGTGGACCCGGCGGTGCAGTGGGTTTGATAAAGCTTGAGACGGGCAACATTGTAGGCGATGACAAGGGTAAACTTCTTCTGACTACAATCAAACTGGAACAAACAGGAAGTGCGGGTAAAGTGATTCTCTAATTATTCGACACATCGATTATTAGTGTGCCATTACGTGCTATATATTCTTACCGCACAAACCACCTATGCGCATTTATGTTGCGATAGGGATCCTTGATATCGATGAGGATGATGATAGAAGAGTTTTATTGAATTATTGATTAGAAATTGTCTCCGTTCTAAATGTGATTTATTTTCTATTCCGAATAGACATCGATGCGGAAGTGGAGAAATGTTTGGTCCAGGTGCTGTCTGATCAGAGTTTAATACTTCCAACCAATTCGGCGCTGATAACGGAGCGCGTGGAGAAACACATTCAGAAGCCAGTGTTGCGGGACTCGATTGCCTACTACCTGCACAAGCTGGCCGGGCAAAACTTTGTCAACATCAAGGAGGTCAGCATTGGTGGCACGGTGGGCTATGAAGTGATTTCGGCGGAATACAACAGCCTACAGGCGTTGCACAATGATATGGGCATGATCATACCCGTCCCGCTGCCATCCGATGAACGGGAAACGAAGAAGCGGAAAGCAGAGGACGCAAAAGTGGAGGAATCATCAGCAGCTGGAAAGATGATCCGTAGCAGTGTGGCTAACGTGAAAGATGAAGGAAGAAAGAGTAACGCCATAGATCCATCATCACTCGCTTGCAAGGCGTCTGATATAATGTCTCTGCTGTCTCTCCCATCCACAAGGGAAAAACAGAGCAAAAAAGTAGGCGAAGAAATTTTGGAGCTACTTTCCAAACCAACCGCCAAAGAGCGTTCGTTAGCCGAAAAATTCAAATCTCAAGGTGGTGCACAGGTGATGGAGTTTTGTCCCCACGGGACGCGCGTTGAATGCATGCGATCTCTAGAAGCAGCCCACGATGTCGCGACGGCAGATGAATTGAAAAAGAAGGAGAATAGTGCCGAAGACGATGAGGTTGAGAACAACGATGACGATGTGATAATTACGGCGGATGAAGGCAGTAAAAATGGTTTGTTTGATGTGACAGTTATTGAAATGAAAAAGGAATCGGGCGCGGATGAACAATGCGCTATGGTTGAAATAGTGTTTGAAAATGAGAAAGGGAAATACCAATGCAACAAGCTGCACTTTAAAAAGATCATACAAAACCACACGGACGAAACGTTAGGGGATTGTAGTTTTTTGAACACCTGCTTCCACATGGACACTTGCAAGTACGTCCACTATGAGGTGGATACATACGTAGTTCAGGCGCCAAGTATCCTACCTACACACCCCATGTGCGAACCTGTTGACGAACGCGACATGGGGCAGAAGCGCCCGAATACGGATCCTTGCGCTACGTTATACCCACCGCAATGGATACAGTGCGATCTGCGCTTCCTGGACATGACTGTATTAGGAAAGTTTGCGGTTGTAATGGCTGATCCACCCTGGGATATTCACATGGAGCTTCCTTACGGAACGATGTCGGATGATGAAATGCGTCAGCTTGGCGTACCGGCACTGCAAGACGACGGGCTTATTTTTCTTTGGGTCACCGGTCGAGCGATGGAACTCGGACGAGAGTGTCTGAAGCTGTGGGGATACGAGCGGGTGGACGAGTTGATATGGGTAAAAACAAACCAACTGCAGCGCATCATCCGTACAGGACGAACGGGTCACTGGCTCAACCATGGCAAGGAACACTGTTTGGTGGGCATGAAGGGACATCCACCGAATTTGAACCGTGGGCTAGACTGTGACGTAATCGTGGCCGAAGTACGCGCCACCAGCCACAAACCCGACGAAATCTACGGCATCATCGAGCGTCTAAGTCCAGGGACGAGGAAGATTGAATTGTTCGGACGACCACACAACGTACAACCTAACTGGTACAAAACAAGTCCTTCCTGGGACAAACAGAAATTTATCACTCGTCCTTTTTCTGTTCTGTTTGCAGGATAACTTTAGGGAATCAACTCGATGGTATACGGCTGGTGGATCCAGAGTTGATAAGCTCGTTCCAGAAACGCTACCCAGATGGTAATTGTATGACTCCGGGAAAGAATCCTTAATTCAGACAAAAGAGAGAGTGAAATTCCCTTAATCAGCAGCAATCTTCTACTTCAGTCGATGTTTTGAACCTGTGGGCAGTCATATTTCTCGTTGCAGCGGTCGCGTGCAACAATAAAGCAATAAACAGTTGCTTAGTAGAACAGAACTTGTTCAAGTATCCTTGTAACCACAAGTGTTGCACTAGCATCCGAATGTATGAATAGTATAAACACGAGTATATAGGATACAAAATTCTTCATAATGGTTAATGGTATGAAGAGGAAAAACACGACATGACTTTTTGAGGCCGGGATATTTGCGTTACTAGGAACTGCCTTGTTGTGCTTCTAGACATGCGCAGACGTATATTCCCTCGTCGAACAACGTTGGCTCAATCGTTTTTTCGTCCCAGTTGGCGACGAGAAGACGAGCTAAACGGTTGTTTACCAATGTTTTTATCATTCTTTATACCGGCGTGTTTTAAAATGTAGAATATAATAACAATTAATAACAAAATACTTCGGTTCACCATCGTCGTTAAAGCCTATTTGCTTTGATTTAAGAACAGCCCTCACGAAACTATGCGGGAGATAGCAAAACATTGTTGTAATATCAAAGAGTGCCAAGAGCAGTATTTTTCCCCATTTATGTTTCACCACTGACCAAGGCAGAAAATCAAGAGTACCATAGCATAGCATTCATTCGATTACTTCCTTGCAAAAGTGTGAACGTCGTAGTGCAAGAGTGATTTAGTGAACCAAGAGAGATAGAAAGTGAATAATTCTCTAATTGCTAGGAAAGAAATTTTCCTACATTTCGACCATATAGCGAGATCGACGTGAACGGTGCACAGGTACCCCGCTTAGTAACTTTATTTCTTTTTCGTTCTTCAGCCCATTTATAGCCCTTGGAAATAATCTGCTTTCTAGATGAAGAAAAGAATGGACGGCTGATCGTCAACTAATAAGCAATCATAAAAGTAGAATGTTTCCATCACATCTTTATATCTTATTTTGTAAGACATGTACGGTGATATGGTAAACTCGCACTCCGAGTCAGATTTAACAAGTATCACATTCCTGAGGGAAACCTAAAGAGGTCATAGAGATAAATTGCATACTCAGCAACGGGAAATGTTGTTTTGTGAATTTTTCTTAACATATTTTTCGCTCATCGTACAAAATCAGCGCCATATGCTAGCATGCAATTTTTTATCCATAAAAGTGTTTTTTGTTTCCTATTAAGCTTTGCGTTATATCATTGTTCATGCTATAGCGCAAATGTATAGCACGATATTTTTAGGTTTACTCACCAGGTGTAAATCGAAATTTTCATGAAATTAGGGAAGATTCTCTGAGGAGGAAGGTAGGAGAACCGCGATTTCGGTAGCAATCCATGGCTAATCACAATAAAATGCAATGGAATAAACAAAACACTGTAACCTTTGACATGAGTAGATAAGATATTTATCATTTCAAATTCGCGATAATGCATATCGCATATTATTCATTAAGGCTTGGTATTGATTGCCTTGCTGTACTTATCCTTATGACGAGGAACGGGACGAGGAAGGAAAGTGGATCCTTGTAACGTTAGGGATTAGCTGCAGTACCTTGTTCCTTTGCTGTAACAGCATGCTTCTTGGTTAACGTGCTTTTGCACCATGGCCCTCCGTTCTTAGTGTTTGAGACAAACATATTTGTACAGCATAATTTGTGCATAAATCTATTCCCAAAATGAAGTTATTTTCCTGCCAATTCCAGACGAAAACGGATTAGCACAACGCCATTCAGCACCAGTGAGGCAAGACATACTCTTATAAAAGAATAGGGTTTCATAAGCCTTGCGAAAATCGAGAGAGGTTCGAAGAATCGAGAGAATGACGTTATTGCATGCGGGGTAGGAATATGTAGCGAGAAGGCAGAGAGTGAAGGATGGGAAGAGAGAAGTAGAAAATAAGTGTGGGGTGCCCGACAACGCATGCGTAAGCGCTATATGCTGTCACCATCATTCGCGAACTCTTCCCGGAGACTTCTTGAAGTTGGTTCGCAGTCTCCATTCGTAATCTGAAGAACGAGGTAGCAGAGGTAATGTTGATGTTTTGGAAGTTTCTAGTGCTAGTAGAGATAACAGCCCAGCGCTTACATTAAAAAAACATGTGCTAGTACACGAGCACGTGCCAATGCGAAAGTGAAATTGCTCGTGATACCCGGGTTTCTAAGGTTATGTCGTGTTGGGAAACAGGACCTTCAAATGTGATCAGCCATCTGAGTGAGAGGAATACTTTGGAACGCCTTTGTTGGTGCTACTGTGTGGACGCATTTGACATGTGTTTTGAATACAGGGCCATTGTACCAAACTAATGGATAAACTTAGGTCAATGATAGTGTGACTCAAGGTCACGATCAAGGTTACAGCCATCAAGAAGGGATGTATATTCCGTGGAACATGGATCCTCAAACTTCCCTAGTTTTTTGTATTGGGGTGCGTTCTGAATCATTAATAGAGTGCTATGTTGTTGCTGGCTCATCGTAAAATTGTGCGTTATCGAGGAGAACTATTCATGCTCGCGGTCTTCGGAAACGAGACTTGCAGAATGAAAAAACATGCAGAGAGGTAGAGAGAGACAAAAACAAGAGATAACGCGAGAGCAGGAGGATGTGATGATTGGGATAAATATTTACAAGAAAAGAGATAAAAAAGACAAAGCGAGAGCAGGAGAGAGTGATGGCTATGTTGTATGTTTCCAATCGTCTTATATTATCTGCTTTATAGCTTACATGCCAACCACGAATATTTAGTTGTTTCCAATTGCACAATCATGATTCGTTTCGTTTTAACTGAATGTATCATAATATTCAACTGTATCGTGATATGATAATACATTATATTAACATATGTTGCTGTTTACTTTTGGCTATTTTTCCATACCGAAACACCTGAAGATTGGCACGCGTAAGTTTTTGCACATCAACGAGCGGCATTTAACGCCCGGTTTCTGGCCTTGCAAATCAGTCAAGAATGGCTGGCTTCACATCGCAAGCTGCGCTGCGCTCCAAGTGGGGCGATCTAGTGGAAAGTGGCAGCTCGAACATTGAAACGGCCGCGGAAGTTTCGCAAGGACTGAAGCATGTAGTCGGATGGCTCAAACAGGTGTTGTTGTATACCCTACGAGTAACAAGTGTATAATTCCCGTTTTCCCCAAACCTGCATCATGCGATCGTTTATTATTTTTATATTTTGTCATTGCATCTACCTTTGTTCTGTGCATTACACACACGTGTTTGTGTCACATCAACAGAAACGTGTAATGTTTTTTAATTTTGAGAAATGTGTTACATTTTCAATGTGCCTTACAATTAATCAGCAGTTAACTGCTGCTTAATGTTTTAGCAATTTGTCTTGATGTTCTGAGCTGTTTTCAAATGGTTTTCAAATCGTATACTACTTCCTATGATGTTATTCATAATTTACTCAAATTGTCTCCGTGTTGTGGACTTGTCTGATGTAGTAGCGCGCATCAAATTATTCATGTTGAATTTTCTGCCAAAATCGTTGTTCACAGGCGTCTGTAGAAGTGAGGGAGGCAGGCAAACGGGCGGTAACACAGATACAGCATAGCGCACCGAGCTTGCTCCACCTGCATACAACAACACTTATACGCCACGTGAATGATCGTGATAGCACCGGCAGCAACAGCGGCATAACTATGATTGGAGCAGCAGACAAGTTAACCATCATCCACTACAATGACGTGTACAATATCGACGCCAACAGCAAATCCGAACCGATCGGTGGAGCTGCCCGGTTCTGCACGGCTGTGAAGTCGTTTTCGCAGCTGAACCCGCTTGTCCTTTTCAGCGGCGATGCTTTTTCGCCTAGCATGCTTAGTACCTTCACCAAGGGCGAACAAATGATTCCTGTGTTAAATGCAGTCGGAACGCACTGTGCGGTCTTCGGAAATCACGACTTTGGTAAGAATGACTATACGGCAAGATGATGATTCCATGGGAAAGTATGCTTTGCTCCATGCAAAGCAGAAATCATGAACAGTTTGTTTTTCCTGTGCGAAATGTATATATTATTTGCTGTGTTATCACGTACCTATTCTATTAGATCACGGATTAGATGTGCTTACCAAATGGGTAGAGAAGACAAACTTTCCATGGCTGATGTCGAACGTGGTGGACAATGAAACCGGACGACCGTTGGGAGGAGGCAAGATTACGCACATTCTACATCACAACGATGTTAAGGTGGGACTGATCGGTTTGGTAGAAAAGGAATGGCTGGATACGCTGCCAACGATAGATCCAAACGAAGTGACGTACATTGATTTCATACGAGCGGGTAATCAACTGGCCGATGAGCTGCATAATCAAGTAAGCCGCTTACAATCAGTTGATGCAGTGAGGGTGTATTTGGAAATCGAAATTTTATCCCATATTCTCTTCGCAGGGTTGTGATGTCATTATAGCGTTAACTCATATGCGCACACCTAACGATATTGAACTGGCCAAACACAGCGGCCATATTGATCTCATTCTGGGTGGCCATGATCACGTGTATGAAATACTAAATGTAAGTGACTTTTGCAAACTGTCTGATTATAGCTGGTTATATCTGCGTATTGGTGTAAAAGCTATTATTTTTCCTTCTCATTCCTCAATTATTGTTTTTAGATTGAAGATACTCATGTGATTAAGTCTGGCACCGATTTTCGTCAGTTTTCGAAGATTGGCGTCTGCTTGGAACGGAACGAAAATAGCAAGGTTAGCATCAATGTAGAGAAAATCGACGTCAGCTCGAGCAAGTATGTCGAGGATCTGACGCTAAAGGATGAACTGCGAAAATATTCTGAAACGATCGAGTCAAAAATGGAAGAAGTATTGGGAAACTTCGCGGTTGAGTTAGATGGTCGGTTTTCGTCAATACGTACATCAGAAACCAATCTTGGCAACTGGATATGCGACGTAGCGCTCGCGGCCACCGGAGCAGATTGTGTTATGATTAATTCCGGTACTTTCCGATCAGATCAGATTCATCCAGCCGGACCGTTCACGATGCGCGATTTAGTAAACATAATTCCCATGCAAGACCCATTGATAGTACTGGAAGTTACCGGGAAAATTTTACATGGAGCCCTAGAAAATTCAGTTTCTACCTATCCGAAACTGGAAGGACGGTTTCCTCAGATTGCTGGTATGTCGTTTGCTTTTGACCCGGCTAAAGCACCCTGCCAGCGAGTTGAGGCGAAGTTGGTGCGTGTCGGCGATGAGTGGTTAAATCTGGAACAGAAGTATACTCTTTGTATTAAGAGCTATATTTATGGCGGCTGTGACGGCTACACAATGTTTAAGGGATGCCGTGTTCTCATGGATGATGATGCCGCTCCGGAACTAGGGTTGGCCATTCAAAATCATTTTAAAGCAATTGCTGTGCGCATGGGTAAAGCTCACCATACCAAGCACCGGCAATCGCTCGTAACGGTGTCACGAAGACACAGCATGGTACAGATGCTGGAGAATCTTGAACTAGACGGTCCGACGCCGATTCGACGGAAGTCGTCCGTATCAGCGCCAAAAATGGAGCACATCAGTAATAACCGGGGGAAGGTTTGTTACGACATGATAGTGTAGGAGAAAGAAAAAAGTTTTTAACATTTTGTTGTACGGTTTATTTTGCAGCTTCTAAGACGTGCATCTTTGGACGATTTGGAACAAAACAGCTGTCAGCTCGCACCTTCCATACAGCACCGGATTGTTGTAGTACAGAATGAAGATGTATGCAATCCCCCCACGAAAAAAAGTTAATTTTTAATTTTTGTCACGTTTCTCCGTTTCCTTATTCAGCACATCCGTGAACTGATTTTTAGGCGTGAAACAATCGAAAAGAATTCCGTGATAAAGGAGACGGACGAGCTTACGCCCTAAGATTACAATGCTTGGATTTATCTCTCGGGCACTATCTTCTGGTACTGGCAATAATAACTAATAAAAGCTTGTGCTGAAATTTGGCAACGACGTTGAGAGTCGCAAGAGCGCTGTGTGTCACCTTCGCGGTTCCGGTAATGAAGTGTTATCTGTTGCTTAATACATACTACAGTTGTAAGATTGCTTTGTATTAGGAAAACGATGAAAAAGGAACAACGTATAGAACTATGCGTCGAAGAACTATAAAACGCCCTTCAATTGTTGCTGCTAGTTTATCGTAAACAGTGTTGCTTGATAGTTCTACTATTAAACAACGGCACGGAACCGTCATCATTGGATGTCACAGAGAGAAACAAATTATCTCAGTATAATCCAAAGGCTTTAAGGAGACAAACAAATCAACAATGAGGATACGATCTACGGAGCTACTGAGTAGCAATCGACAGTGCCCAATAGGCATTGTTTGCATTTTATCAACATATTGTAACATCTTGTGAAAATATAAAATAATAATTTCTTTGCAATGCGTCGTTGGCGGTTGATCTGTTCTTGGTTTTTTTAAATGACTTGTCGATAGGTACATCTTTAATGTTGTCTTCAAATAACTTTTAATTCTATCTATAAAAAAATCACACCCGCCGTCCGCGGCAGATAGTGTTTTCAGGTTAGGAATACTCGTGCACGAGGTTAGAGTGGTCTGACGAGAGGATGGTGGAGTGCACCCAAAGGAACATGTTAGCTTCTGAATAGGAGTAAGTTCGACTTAATCTAGGGAGCTATATCCTGTGCTCAGAAAGAGAGGAGTAAAAGTAGCAGCATACATTTAACCCTAAATCATATAATCATATTTTAGCTATTCTTCAAACATTTGGCTCATCGCTATTATAGAAAGCTGTCATCCGTGCTACTGTATGGTTTTCCATTTTTTGGAATCGCAAATGGAAAGCTCTTTGTTGACATTACAGGGTGTTTAGAACTCAATGAAACGTCAGTCACGAAGAAACGTCATACTTCCGACAGTTTATCAGACGGTGGAACAACTGCAATACCGCATTTTTCTACATTTGTTGGATTGTATAGTGTTTTAATTGTTCAAAAAGTAATCTAAAGGTGCTCCTTGTAGTGTGTTAATTCCTCCCAACGTGGCTTTCGATGATTGAAATCCGTGGTCGTGCTTGATGTCGGTACGAAAAAGCCTATATTTCGGTTTGCTTTCACCTGTAGTATTTATATGTGTTTGGGTAGTCCATGTATTTATTTGCTATATTTCGAAAAAGAGGTTTCATCCTCTGGGGGAAAACGAACTTCCAAAATCCAAAAGTTCCCACAGTGTGGATGGTTTGAACCGAATGATAGCACCCGTGATTAGGTAGATGGTAAACGGAAGGTAAGGTGACACATTGTGGATCCCTCGGCGTATATGGTAGTTGGTTAAATATTGTGTGCCGTCATTTTCGACTTTAGCACGAATCAAAACACACCGAGACTATCCAGAAGCAAAATTTCTCCATATCAACCTTTTTTGTGTTGTTCATATAAACAAAAAAAAAAATAAAATCGACATTAGCCTATACGGCATTTGGTGCTAGTTGTCCGTCGCTATTTGTCTACATATCCTAAACGTTGCACCTTGCTGAGACATCGTGTCTCCGCAGAACATACTCGTCTGAAGATGTTAACACACAAAAACAACCAAGGCGGTCGAAAGAAAATGCAGGCAAGAGAAAGATCTTTCGAATCCGTGTCGAGTGACATTAATCATTGCTTCTATTTTTTAACGCTACTGTGTGCAGGTTTCGTTTGTAATACGAGATGCTGAAGAGAAACGACATAGAAATGGTGTGAATGCATTACAACTCGACAACGTTACCGGCCGATTGTATTCAGCTGGTCGAGATGCTATCATTCGTTTGTGGAATTCAACGCAAACCAATTCTCATGAACCTTACATCCAGAGCATGGAGCACCATAACGACTGGGTGAATGACATCGTGCTATGTTGCGGAGGACGAAACTGTAAGTGTCTTCATGTTCACAATGCGAGGTTGTGTTGGGATTTAAAATATGTCTTTTCGTATAGTAATAAGCGCTAGTTGTGATACAACGGTAAAGGTTTGGAATGCTCACAAAGGCTTTTGCATGTCGACTCTGCGAACGCATCGGGACTATGTGCAAGCTCTAGCATACGCCAAGGACCGGGAACAAGTCGCCAGCGCCGGGTTAGATAAGGCAATATTTCTATGGGACGTGAATACGCTGACTGCTTTAACAGCGTCAAATAATACGGTGACAAGTATGATTCAAAGAAAACAATACTATAGTGAGCAGCAACGTAGTATGTAACAACTTTGTTTTTTTTTGTAACAGCGTCTAGCATATCTGGATCAAAGGATTCAATTTACAGCTTGGCAATGAACCCGTCCGGGACGATAATTGTGAGTGGATCGACGGAAAACACTCTTCGCATATGGGACCCACGGACGTGTAATAAGATTGCAAAGCTGAAAGGCCACACAGAAAACGTTAAGGCACTTATGGTGTCGGAGGATGGCACGCAGGTTGTTTCCGGCAGCTCGGATGGAAAAATCAAACTATGGAGCATTGGACAGCAGCGATGCATTCAAACGATCAGTGTACATTCGGAAGGTGTGTGGTGTTTGCTGATGACGGATGCTTTCTCGCACGTGATTTCTGGAAGCCGGGATAGAAAGATCGTCATGACGGAACTGCGCAACCCGTCCAATAGTGTGCTAATCTGCGAAGAGCAAGCACCAGTTCTGAGTATGAGTTACAATATCGACCAAACGGGCGTATGGGCGACGACGTGGAACTCCGATATACGTTGCTGGAAGCTGCATAAAACGGAGAAGCTATGTAACTATAGCTATACGAGTAGCTGCAGTAGCCTTAACAATGGAGCTGCTGAAACTACAACCCCAAGTGCGGTGGCCACCCCAAATGCTTCGACTACTGCAGGGGTACATCCGGTAACCGACGTAACGGCAACAGGAACAATCCCTATCTCTGCAGTTGGGAAAGGCTACGAGGTGGCATGCATCAAGGGTGGCGCGGCAATCAAAAAGTATCACGTGCTGAACGATAAACGGTTCATGTTGACACGTGATACGGAAGAGAATGTGTCTATCTATGATGTGCTGAAGGTGAAGAAGATAGAAGAACTGGGAAAGGTGGATTTTGAGGAGGCAGTAAAAATCCGCAGTCAACGAATCCATGTTCCCAATTGGTTCACGGTAGACTTAAAAACGGGGGTAAGTTTGAGTTTGTCAGTTTACGTTTAATAAAAAATAACAAAGAAAAATAGAATGTTTACTCTGTTGCTGTATCTATGCACGCTGCGTAGATTATCTTAGATATGTAGTTGTATTTATGAATGTTTTTCCCATTTTTATTACAGATGCCAATGATTGTGCTGGGTCAGGATGAGGTAGATTGCTTTGCAGCCTGGGTTTCTGCAGAAGCAGGCCTTCCGGAACACGCGGAACCCGGATCAGATCCGAAGGTTAACTATGGCAGCCTGTTGATGCAGGCCTTGCTGGAACATTGGAAACCTTCTACCCCTCATCATCATATGCAGGGCGGTCCGGTGGACCTGGAAAACGGTTGTGATGGCGACATTCGGGGAAACGAGTACTTTACCGTCCCGAAGCATACACCGATCATTTTCAGCGAGGTGGGCGGAAGAAACGTCTGTCGGTTGCTGGTGAAAGATGCTGCTGGCGAGACTGAAAGTGCCCTACTCAGTGATACTGTTCCGTCATGGGTATCGAACGTGGTGATCGATCGGACGCTACCCAAGTTCATCAAGCTACCATTTTATTTATTGGCACATCCATCAATGCTAAAACAAGATCGTACCAAAAAAGTAAGTTAATCACGTACTTATTTCTTTTCAGTTTTATTTCTACTTATTTGCACAAGTCGGCAATATGTCTTAATAAGTCGTGAGTATTTTTTCAACATTAGTTCAACAAGATAATGTACTACAGGATAACAGAATGGCAAACAATCATGGCACAAAACGTAGCCGCTCCCTACACGTAGCTGCATTTTGCCCGTAGCGCGTGATACTTCCTTATAGTGACAGGAATTATCGATGCCTGAACATGAGGCAAGGAATGTGTCACCTCAGCGTTTCAATAATTCTCGGTGCGTCTATTGAGCCTTG
>JAOEFI010000007.1:23328-35526 GCA_034621735.1 Anopheles plumbeus
GGGGGGGATGTACTACGCGTCCTAGCGATCACGGCCTACAAGGCATGGAGGGTTCAGAATGTGTTTTCATGTACCGTAGGCTGGTTCATTGTGGGTGAGAAAGTGATACTAGAAGGTAGAGCGGTGGTACTATGGACAACGGGACTCTTCACACTGGTGGGTGTGCCGACGGCAGTGCTAGTAGTGGTAGTGCTAGTAGTGCTAGTGCTGGTGGTAGCTGAGCTAGTAGTGGCAGCAGCAGCAGCCGTGCTCGGTGATGTTTGGTACACTGGCGGTGGCTCCTCCGTCGTGCGATAGATGGCACTGTTGGGGTTACGTAGCTCGCGCGGGTCTATGTTGGTGACCTCCACCCGGCTGTGGCGCTTCACCTCCGGTACGATCGTACCGTTCGGGTAGCGGCGCACCACCGTTCCGTTCGGGAAGATCCCGTAAACGACGCGCACGTTTTCCGTGGTCGTCCGCACGTCATCGTCCTCGCCGCCAACCACGCGACGCACGACGGTACCGTTCGGAAGGATGCCGTACGCAACAAAGCCGCGCGATCGTGGCGGCGAGGGTGGAGGCGGTGCTGGCGTGGTAGTGGTGGTGGTAGTAGTGGTAGTAGCAGTCTCCCCGGGAGCAGCACAACGAGCAGTAGTTGTAGTGGAGGTGGTGATGGTGGTAGTGGTGCTAGACAGAATCATAGCCGCTACCGACACCGGAGTGGCAGGGAAAGAAGAGTCGACCCGCGAACCCGGAACAGAGTCATGATGGGAGCCAATCGGCAAGACCGGTATGCGCACTTGGAATCTCGGACGGTACTCGTCAGCGGTAGGTTCGGGAGATTTGGCAACACCGAGCCGTGCCAGCAGCCCGGAAGGGGACGGGCGAGTTGTGGCGACATCGGAAACGCTTGGGAAAGAGTGGTGTGTCCTACTTACTGTCATTGGTGCTGACGTTACGTATGCGGTGGAGGTCGTCTGTTCCGAATCAGTGGTGGAAGCGATCGTGATGGTGGAGGTGGTGGATGGTGGTGTTCTGTTGGTGATCGTGACGGGTTGCAACTCGGTTGCAGCGTCGGGACTACTAGTCGAGGAGCGGCGTGGATGTACTTGAGCTGTGCCTCCGTCGGATGGCGGTGACTGAAGGTTAGTGTAAGCGACCGTTCCCGAAGCAGACTCTACGGGCTCGTGGGAGCGTCCGGAGGATGCGGTACTACTGGCAGTGAGTGCGTTATCACCCACACCGCCCGGCTCGGTGGGCATGACAGACGATGTAGTCGACGTGGCCGTCGGCTCAGTGGTGAAGGATGGAGATTCAGTAGGAGGGAAGGTATAGTAACGGGGACTATGTGATGTATGAAAGGATGGATGAGTTGTCGAGGGATACTCGGTAGTCACTGGAGGCGCCAAGGTAGTAGTGTCGATGGTAGTAGCACTTTCGATTAGTAATGCGTCGTTATTGGAAGCTGTAACAACAAAAACACGCTCAGACGACTCCAGTGCATCGCTGGTAGTGGCCTCACTAGGAAGCATGCTTGTTGGGGAAGCAGTAGCGGTAGCAGTAGCAGTAGTAGTAGTAGTAGTAGTAGTATCAATGGTAGTAATAGCTTCAGCTTCGTCCCGTGCTTCAGTCGAGTGAGTCGTGTGCGGTGTCTCGGTTTGCGCTGCCGCAATCGCCGTCGCCTTAGATGCCGCTGGCAGCAGCAGCCGCGCGCTCTGTGTGGTTGACAAAGAAACGACATCAGCATCAGCATCTTCATGACCATCCCGGACAAGCTCGTCTGACGTAGGCTCCCGCACGATCGTAGCGGTAGTATGAGTCGACTCGGTCACTGATCGTTTGCCGTCGAACCGATCGTCAGCTTCCGAGAGGATGCGGTTCTCGATACCATTTGAATCACTGTCAAAACTACTGTAGAGTTCTTCCGCTTCTTCGTTCTCCGACGAACTTCGACTTTGCTCCGACGAATTAGCATTGAAATCGGCCAACGGGTTCGGTCTAACTGTCACTATCCCCTCCGCGATCCGGGTGCTTGCAGTTGTTAGGACATTTTTATTTACAATCGGGTTATCGGCGGGTTGCTGATAGCTAGTATGTACAAACGCATCACCCACGCTCACGGGTGGCACGTCGGAAGGGGAGGCAGACCTGTTGCCCAGCAGTTCCAGTACCTTGTCGTTGGACTTGCTAGGGAAGAAAGACGATTCTGGTGATGGAAGCGGTGGTGGTGGTGGTGGAGGTGGTGGCGGAGTAGTCGTAGTGGTGGTAGTGGTGGTGGTGGTGGTGGTGGTAGTTGTGGTTGAAGTGGAAGTTGTGGTCGTAGAGGTGCTCGTTGCAGATGAAGACACAGAAGAGGGTGCATCGGTGCTGGAGGACAATAATTGTAAACTTTCGGTTGGCTGCGAAAGAATCTCGGAGAGGGCGCTAAAGATCGACACGGTCACGGCGGCAGGGACGTCGCGCGCTTGGTGGTTAGGCGTGTCCACGTCGATGCGGCTCTGGGTCAACCGGGACGAGACGGGAACGACCTGCTTCTCCGAGCTGCCCTTTTCCGCTGCGGGCGCAATGGCGACACTGGCATCCTGCTGACTGCTGGACACTGCCCGCTGCACCTCGTCCGGTTCCAGCTCGTTCTCGCCGTAGTCCTCGCCCTCCTCGGAATCACCTCTCCCCAGCGCGTGGCTGACCCCGACATCGTCAGCATCGTCGAGACCGATTTCGTTAGCATGTGCAGCGGTGGAGGAGAGGAATGATAGACTAGCGAGGCGGCTTGGCAGTTTGGTGCTGGAGTTAGCGGGCTTTTGCATAGTGTGGCCGTCGGGTGAAACCATTACCTGAAATTAACGGGGTTATGGTTTTAGACGTGAGCATCAACTCTGGATCATCAACTTCGTGGGGCTTGGGAGGTGGGCTCTCAGGAGAAGGGTCTTAGGAGGCAAGCAAACAAAAAGGAGTAGGTCTGTACAAGGAGCAGTGACAAAGTTCCATAGTTATAGTGGGAGGGATACAGAAATCTATGAGTTTCGAAGGATGGTTCATCATTCCTCCATTCACATTCTGCAAGTTGGTTGGACCAACGAATCGAACGAATCGTCATAATTAGATCTTAGAAGCATTACTACAGATCGCGGAGCGGATGTTCCTTTCGTGGGGAAAAGAAATTTCGGTTGGCGTTCTACGTTTCAATAAATACCAGCGATAGATAGTCAAACAGCAGATGGTGTAGTCGCGTGGCAAGTTTGTTTGACAAGCCTATTTAATAAAAGTGCGCTTATGCGAAGAATCATAAGAAAATTATATTTTATATACAGAACATTGTGCGAAGGGAAACGTTAAATATACAGTGGCAATTCTTACCTTACGATTCGCGGTAGTAAACGTCCACTCTTACCTTCCCGTACAAAGCTTTTTTCTAAACAAAATCCCAGCTACGAATCTTTCTACATCCAATATACTTCATATAAGTCATAAAAGCTGATCTATAATATGTTGAACATTGTGTTAGTGTTACAGCTGCTTCATCGGATTATCATAAGCAAAATGGGACGGATGATACGCATGAGATGCGATGGAGGTTTTATTCTTATTAAACAGACGCATAAATGGAATAGTTTGAGGATGCCGACGCTAGGTGATATAAAATGACGTGCTTTAGGTTGTACCAAAGATTGCGCGCAAATATCTGGATGAGTTTTAGGGGATTAATCTGCTGGAAGAGAATGTGGAGAATGGAGAACAAAAAAATGTAATGAAAATGTCGGGCGCGGCTTAGCTAACACACATAACCTCTCCCCTTCCCAGGTATTATTCCCATTAAGCGGATTAGTTTGAGTAGTGCAAAGCCAAATGCAGCTATAGCGTGCATCCTGAAAGCGGTGTTCCCGCTGGATGAATGTTTCTTTCGTAATCCACGCTTACCGCTCATTAGCTGCGAGAGCTCGGAATAATTTAAACATTCCAATTACACTTGATCCATCATTGCAATGGCGCCTTTAAGCCTCACTAGATCAAACAATCGCGTGTGCATTTACTCAAAACACAAAAAGAGGGGTCCTGAATGATGCTAGCAAACAGCAAACGCTACAGCAGCTGATTTTCACTACACAGAGAGAACGTGTTGCTTAACCCCGGGAAATTAATAAAATAATCCTGCGCTCAAGCGAATCCTGTACGCTCAAAACACTTGTGCCGTAGTGTTTATTGCATTTTATTTAATCAGAACAGTCAATAAATAATTGAAAAGTGTAGCGTGCACCTTTTTCCCATCAACTATCACCGGCCTGGGGGTGGGGTTAATTATCGCATCCACTATATAACGCGTACGGCAAACTTTCCGCTGCGGCTCTGGCCCTGAACTTAGCATAAGAGCAACAAACCAAAAAACAAAACCAAACCATCTGCATCCCCTCAAAACCGATTTATGAAACCAACCGTGAAACGCCGTGTCCTCGTGAACTGCACGGTATGTGCCGTAGTGTGCCCCCTGCCGTACGGCTAGTGTTATAGTATTGGTCAGCAAATCAGGTTAGTAGGTAGTAGGTAATGGGGTACATTAACAACAAAGTTCTCATTATCAACATCGAGTCGGTTGATTCTAGGGAGCCTACGGCAATGTGGGCCGCAGAATCTAAACAACCCGCCGGGAGTGGCGCCGTTTGGTGGTACGATTTCGTCGACTAGTCCTGCGGTACTGCCGCCGTGGCCGGTGCCATGTCTCGTGATCCTGGATCAGGTCATATCGTCGGTAGCTGGCGGGTGACAGGTCGGCACCATATTGTGCCGAAACATGGCCTCTATTCACCGAATTTTTCGTCCAATCTATTTCGCCATTGCAACGGATAACGATGGGATACGGAACGCTCGTTGGCGGAGGCCGAAGAGTTGATGGACTATTGTGGACAGCTTCTTCCACTGTAGCTGGAATCCCTGACGCGATGTCTGTGTCGATAAGTGTGCCGTGCGTGGACTCCTCACTGGTCGCGGCCGACTCCTGCGAAGTTAAACCTACACCTTCCACCCAAAACCCAAATTCTGTGATATAGATGACTTTCATAAAGCAGCATGCCGGTTCCCATTACCAGTAGTATAAGCATTGTCAGTTGTAGCCCCAGCAGCCGTCGTGATAACGCCACCGACACCGAACGCTAGCGGCTCCGGATGCCCGCCCGGTGTATGGATCAACGGAAGGAGTCCTGCAAATAACTCATCATAGTTTGACGAGTCGTTTTCCGCGTGCTGCGAAAGTTCCCAGCGGTTGCCGTTTACCTTCAGGATAGACATGCAAGCCGAATAAGCAACGGGTGTATATGTTCAGGAGACTACGGCTAATGGGGAATGGCCAAATTCATGAAAACGGAAATGGCTCCAGGAACGGAGGGCATCCAGGATTAGAACTTTAAACAATTTTGAAACAATAGAAGCAACTTCAATCAGTTCATTCCAGGAGAGTGCATAGAGTAGGAGTTTCGAAAAAATGTAGGCAACATTTCTGCGGACCACGCGGTATCAAGAGGCACGGGGTGCAAATGGAGTCTGTCTGTGTGTCCATTTATTCTGACGTCAGCGCAACATGACACAATAGAGATGTTCACTTTCTTCTCTCCTTGGGGACCAGCCCGTGGAGCAGAGACTCTGCTCCCAATCATACTTTATACTTTTTATTAGCGAAGCTGGAGCGCTCGTGCATGACTCCCGGGTCGAGCACTCGAACACCGAAGATCTCTGGGGGAATGGTATAAGTCTTCGCACCGTTGTTGTTTGACTATCCGTTTCATCTGGCTAGGCGCTACAGGCAGCCCAGTTAAATGTGTTTTTTATCTGAACCATTCATCGTTTGGGATGGCGAAATGATTGTGGATGGCATGAGGCCGGACCGCCGGTCGCAGCCTGTCAGCAAAGGAGCCTACGGGACGGGGTAACGAGGAGCCCGGGGAATTCACCGACCGGCCATACTTACCGTCGACAGTGTCGTGAATGTCGGAATCGTTGGCGTGTAAACGGCGGACTTCTTGTTTCCGCGCCCGGATGCGAACGTCGGCGGTCGTTTGAGCTTGAAGTTGAAAGAAAAAGTCACATTAAGGCTAGAAGCGCAACTCTCTTGACAAATATGAACCCATGTGTCTAATGTGGCAGGTTCGGAATTGATCTTTTCATTGATTATTTGAGGGGAAAGTAGGCAACTTTCTCTTTCGTTCATTTGTCCTAAGGAAACTGCAACAACAACAAAAAAAACAGTTGAGGTTGGAACCAATAAATTGCAATGACCTTCTTATTGCTAAGCATTCATCAAAAGTTGGTATAAATGAGTTCCCTTTCGCCCAGCCCAATGGCAATTACGCACCCTTTGTAACTCATTCTCTACTTCATACGAATTATTATAGTAATATTCCATGTGTCAGTGGTCAAATCATGTCAATGTTCAAGTGATTACTCAACATCACTTCATTTCACTTTGTGTCAGGCCAGTCCGTCCTGAGCACCCGTTTCGTACTTACCGCAGTACTCGAAAAGGTTTTGCTTCTCTGCGTCGGTCTTATGGTCGTTGTAAATTCGCCATTACTAGGCCGAACAGGTAAAGCTTTCCTCGACTGCGTTAGGGAGGCACCTCTGAAGGGTTTCTTTGAAGGCGGTACAACCAAGTTTTCATCTTCCTTGGCGGCGGTGGGCACCTGCGTTATCGGACTTTGCGTAGATCTCCGTAGGTACTGCACTGGATCGGTGTAAAGAAGTGATATTTTTCTAGGACCCTCTTGAGGATCATCTTTCAGCGGCGAAACGGTGCTACGAGAGTAGAGTGTAGAGTTCTTCCTGACGTTGGATGGCGGCTTGGTGTTGGTTAGTGTCCGCGGGGCCGGTGTTGGCCTGCGCGTATTCTGCACCGGTTCGGAAACTACCGGAGAGTTTATCCTTGTGACTTTTCCCCCTCTCGGGTCGGAACTGGAAGCGGGGTTTCGTTGCACCACAGAACTATTTCTGGGGGACGGTGAAAAGGGCTTCCTGGTGGTGGTCGTCGGTTCCGTGGTCGTCGACGTAAGGTAGCTGAGGGTGTTCTGTTTACGCGTGTACGTGCGAACAGGTCGAGGGGTGATAAGCTGTACGGTAGTCGTTGGCCCTGCCGTAGTCGTGCTGAGTACTCTCACGCGGAAGCGAGGGTCCGTGTTTTTGCGTGTATCTTGTCCCACCGATTGCAGGCGTTCCACGGAGGAGGCTTCGTCTCCTTTTGCTTTGCCAGAACGCCCACTCTCTACCGACGACTCGACACTGGTGTGTGTCTGCGAAGATTTCACCAAGCTCTTGATCTTTTCTTCAGACGATTGATGGCTTTTCTCTGTGTACCGGGAACGTGTTCTAAACTGCCTGACGGAGGAAACCTGTTCGCCAGATTGCTGAAATTCATTGGATTCTTTCGACGACTTAAAGGTTTCTGATAGGGATTCGGTGGAAGTGGATTTGTCTAGCGAGAATCTCGAACTTCTATACAATGACTCAGATGACCCAGTAGATGGCGATCGTTCCTGGGAGTACCTTTCGCTAAAAGTTTCTACCGAAAGGTTTTCCGGATCAGAGCTGCTGGCCTGATTGTATCGCCTTGAAGCCTTGACAGCTGCTTTCGTTGTTTGCAGTTGTCTAGGAGTAGTTCTCCAGGTTTTCACCGTCGGCTCCGTTGTCGTACGCTCAGGTGTTCCCTGGATTCTGGTCCTTTCGGTCGTATCCTCCAAGTTCCTAGCGTAAGCCGATTTCAATTTGTTATTATTGAGCTTCGACTTCAACAGTTTCTTGAAAGGTTCCGGATAGTTCTCCTCCGATGAACTCTCGTCCCGCTCGTTAGAGGCAACCGCCTTTATTGCCTTGGCCGTGCCTCGCGAAATAACCGTGGGCGAGGGGCGCACGGTGGAACTGCCAACTTCCTGCAAGCCTTCGTCGTTCGATGGTTTCGTCGCTTCGGTGGTTAATCGGCTGTACCTCCGAGTTGGGCGGACCTTCGTCGCACTCGTGCTTGCCGCACCGGTCGTTGATTCCTCCCGAAACTGTCTCTGTTTTGACCGGCGCCTACTTAGCGGGCCGCTGTCACTTTTCGTTGCCACTGTTGCCTCCACTGCATTGGAGCTGGGCATTGGAGGTTGACTAACGTCCTTATCGGCACGCCTGGCAAAGGAATCCCGGCCCACCGTTTGCGATCTCAGCGATGCAGGAATTTGCTGCCGAATGCGCTTTCCAGGAACTGACGTCTGCTCACTGCCGCCCTCTTCCGTACTATCAAAACTTCGTCGGGAACCATTTGGTCGGGGTTTAACACCCTGCACCAACTCTCTACGTGGAACGGCGGCCGTCGTCGTTGTCTCTTGGTTTGCCAGTGCCGTCGATGGGAACGTTGTGCGCCGCCGAATGAACCGATCGGTTCCAACCGTCTGCCGTACTCCATCGGGCGCTGGCTGGGAGTCGGATTCATTTTGAACTTCCTGAGACCGGGACGAAAACCGGACGGTCCCTCGTTGGGCCTGCCGAGAAAAGAATCATGTGAAAATATATCGGTATACAGTCTATTTTCAAACAACTGAACTCATATTTTGTCCAATCTCACAAATGGCATCGTTTTTGGGGTAAAAGCTCGAAGTCACAAACAAATCATGCATGCACGGTGTTCTCTCCCCATCATGTCCATCCCTTTTCCAGCCCCCCGTCCGGCCCCCCCCCCCCCCCCTTGCCGTCTATTGCATGACTTTGTCTACGCTGTCTGCTGTCAATACAATCCCCTACCGCACGGCGCTCCGAAAGCGGTTTTATCTTACACACGTAGATTGGCATTGAAAACGAAAGTAACTCAACCGCGAGTGCCTCGCGGGATTCAGGAAGCGTCAGCCGGCCACCATTGCTACATGCGAAAAATATCCGATTTCCACCTGCATCGTTAGTCTTCCTCACCCACAACACACGCCGGGACGACGCAGGTGCAGGGATAGGCCACACGTGCTGCTCGTTTTGCAATCGTTTCGCATCGCTGCACGCTGCCGGCACACAACCGAATCAACGACCGAAAACGACTGCAGCATGTACCAGAGACCAAACCGATGCAAGCGGCCCGGTGCACCGAGTGCATTCACTCCCTGCTTGCTTGCTGGCTCTACCTTGCTGGCGCATTTATCTTACCTGTGCACATGTTCCTGGGACGGTGTGTGCCCGCGCCCGTACCTGCAGTCGTTAGTCACGTGTCGCATTCACACAGGCGTCGTAAGTCTTTCCACTTTCTCTCGGAACGCGATTGACGCTCCGCCCCCCCCAAGGCGGAACCACAGCAAGGATTAGCACCGAAAGGGTGGGGGTGGTGGTTTTTGCGGTAAGCTATGCGGAACAAAGTGAATAAGGTATCACGCTATTCATAGCGACCGATTCATGGAGAGCTGCTCGGGGAACTAAACGAAACGTACGGCGAAAGAATGTCGATATCGGAAACTTATGAATAGCAAATGTAGCAAACTTAATCCAGTTTCAGAATGCATTTGCCGAACGACCATGAATAACCAATCACGGGGAAAATGGATGGAAACGGCTGCTTGCTAGACACACAAATCAGCATCGAGCATCGTTTGCTTTCGTGTTGGTATTACTTAAAACGAGGATCTAATGTACATTTGTTAATATACCAGGATTGTGTTAATCCAGTCAAACTTTGCCACATATTAACGAATTTGTTTCGTGGAACAAGGTTCTTGATTTTACCCACAAATTACCAATAACATTCAAAATAACATGCAAAAAGTATTATTCAAATATAAATCGCTTGTGATCCGAACAAATATTACAATTAAATGTTCGCGCATTACTGTGTCACGAATTTCACTTATCCATTTAATAAAACCGTAACAAAGCCCTGTTATTGTCGATTTATGTAATAATCATTTTTGTCCTTTGGCTGTTAGAATTATCTGAACGTTATACCCTAGCAGTAGTCAGTGCAGAGTGCCGTCCGACATGAAACACATGCAGCCAAAGGGTCTTCAGCAATAACAAGGATTCACAGTGTTCGTGTTTCACCTAACCTCAATCCGGCCTCACCGTGGCTACGCTGGGTGTGTGTGTGTGTGTGTGTCATAACGCAATTACCAATGGCGCCGAAATTGCACTACAAAACACTGAAACGCCACTCCGCCACGGCGACGGCCGTTGGGGACTGCCCCATCTAACTGGAGGACACACATGTTAGCCCCGACTGCGGTTCGCATCAGGTTTCGATGGTTTAATTTCAATTTCCTTTCAACGAGCCGGATCCTCCAGAGTGGTCCAGAGCGGCTGGCGAAGTCAACCCCCACCCCCCGGGGAGGGGTTTATCTGCACTACTCTTCCGCATTACTCCGTTCACTCCGTGTCGCATACAAGAAGCCGCATACAGTTGGGGGCGCACAAAACCATACCGACGTGTGCGATGCTCATCTTCCTCGAGTGCACAGGAAAGTGAACGTACTTTAACACCAACAATGGTCACGCTTTCCGGCCATCGTTGGGCCATGCTGGCAGGCCGGTGCAGGCCATCGGCCGGTGGTCTACGAACTGAAAATGCTAATTCGAAAGCATAATCTCCTCTCACTGTACTCCCACCTGCCATCGGCGGACCTTCTCGTCCACAAGCTGGATCCAAAGATGCGGTGATGTTTAGGTTGATTGCATGGCTCTTTTTCAAGGCAAGAGTGTGTTGTGGAAGGCCCGCTCGTGTTTTACATCTCGTGTCGAGACCTCGAAGCAGGCGCTCATGTGGGAATACGAACACCGCACAATACGCATGCATACCGAAAGGAATCGAAATACGACCCCAAGCGCTCGAAGAAAAACAATCATACTTTCCCACTCATTAGCAACATTCCCGTGGCCCTTCGGACGGAAAGGCGAATGGATGCGAAAGGATGACCCAGGACGCAGCGAGATCTGCATGGCCCGAAGAAATAGACCATCTAAAGTACGTGTCTTACCCTCAACCTGTCCTGACGGACACGACGGATGGCCGCCGGCTTGCACAATCCCAAGGGCCAATTATTGAAATTTATAACGGCCGCAAACAAATGACGCACTGACGTCCACCGACCCCTTTTCTCGTTGGTGCGCTACTATAGTGCGATGTTTCGTCCCCCGTTTGGGTCTGCCTAAATTTGGCTATTACGGCTGGCTCAACCAGCGTGCGGCGTTCATTCGTGTGGTCAAATGTGGCAACCGTAACGAACATTATTGGCCACAATTATTCGTTTTGAGGATATGTTGAACACAATGTGGTCTGTTATTAAATTTAAATGCATGGCCCATATGACACAGAAGAAAACATGTAACCCACTCCCGGGTCCTTCAGCATTTGACTGAAAGGTTACATGCAATTATCAGCTACTACTCCTGGTCTCTTCTATTTTGAACATTTGCATTAGTCAATAAACTCTTAACTTATGCCACAATCCTTTCCTTTTAAATAGACAGGACTTGACGTTTGTCCCCCTGTCTTCTTCATCCCGGTTCATGTTTTTGGTAGGTTTAACTGTACGTTATGTCCGTCGAAAGTGAAATCCATTGATGTTCATGAGAATCTTCCACCTCCAGCGTGATGTTATCGATTCCACCCACCTGGCGGGTGTCTTCGCTCAATGCAGGTGCCATGTTTGCCACTTTCCACATGTGCTCGTTCGACATGAAAAATGTGCATCGCTTTCCCACTTCAGGCCTTTTGTTGTTCATCGCCTAAACATAATTCATGTTATGGGTGTTTGATGGGATCAGATTAAAGGCTCATTACATCCTCAAGTCGGTACTCGGTGCTGGGGATGGAATGTTTTTTTTTCTCCATCAGACCTCACCTAACCCAGCTCTTTCCCCGTTCCTTCATTAGGCGTGGGGCGCCAAAACGGTGTAAATTACGTAACGGCCGACCTTGATTCGTTAATACTAACGGGAGCGCGAAAACTCACCGCATCTTCGGTTTTTCGGGCCCACGAGGCGAAGGGCATCAAGCAGTTGTCCACGAAAGAGAACATTACGCAAATTAATTACCATCACCGACGCTTCTAAGGTGCCGCTTTGTCTCAACTTCTTCTCAATGGCTCAATACAATACATCTGCTACCGCAGGGTTTGGTAAATCCGTGGCAACATATTCTATGCGGAGGCAGATCCACAATGTTATAAATCATCCAAAATATTGATTCTGCTAAAACCACCCGTATTCGCCGCAATCGACTAAATATTC
>JAOEFI010000007.1:45194-68508 GCA_034621735.1 Anopheles plumbeus
TGAAGGGAGGGGGGCTGGCCAATAAATAAAGGAAACCACCTTCAAACGGTGCCTACAGCCGTCAACAGTTGCCGGGATGACATAACGCGTTGACCAAATGTCCAATACAAAAATAATAAAAACGCAAACAACAACTATACCGCCCTCTTAAGTGTAGGCAAAACTCTAAGCCCGAATCGCAACAGGGCATAATTAGACGAAGAACCAGTGCGTTAAGCCGACCGGTGCCCCGCAATGCCGCTCCGAATTGACAGCCAAACACCGAATTCAGGGAAAGAAAAACACATATTATAAAATGTTTCGTGACTGCTGGAAATTAATTTGATGGAGAGAAGCAAAAAAAAACAAGAATGAACAAATAATGTTCCATAAGCCGCTCCAGTACCGGGGAGGGGTTTTTGCTGAACGCGTAACTTAATAGGTCCAGCCAGTAGAAATGTTCCCGCGTAAAAAAAAAACCACCTCCCCCGACAAACAAACTATTGAACTCTTAAGGAAAACTATTCTTTTTAGTATAGTCGGGAAAAATGGAGAAAAATCCTCTGCAACTGTTCCGGAAAATCGCCCGAATAAGAAGAGCATGTGCAATCCCTAGAAGAAATCGATTATGTTGTTCACAGCTTGCATCTACCTTGCGGAACTGTTCCACTGTTTTAAAAACCCCCATGCGTGTGGCGGCCGTTCCAAGCCCGGTCGGTCGGTTATGTATTTGTTTAGTGTTTCCCCTGTTTTCAAGTGGCAAAGAGTACCATAGTGTGCATAATCGATTCAACCACCTCCAACAGCTCCCGCAGCTCCAGCATCAAACTGTCGGTTTGGAATTGAAAACGAAAAAAAAAAACGGTTTCAATTCCACCCGCCACCAACACTAATCGGGCTGTTTTCCATAACCGTGCACTCATGTAAGCGACTCATATCGCGATTCACGCTTCAAGTAGTGCGCTTCCCGCTGCCAATGCCATGACGGCTAGTTCCGCACCTAATCCTAATCGATCAAAGGCCTGCTGGCTGGATCTGTTGCATATATTGAGTAATAATGTTTAATTGGCTTTTTGTTTGTTTACTGCTGCTGCGGGCGCCTTCACTTCCAGTAAATTTTCCTGAAGAAATTCAACTCGGTCAATGGTCTCCTAGAAGCGTACCAAGGAATCAAAGTATGTTAAATCTTGAAAATTTGTGATAAATGGATGAAAGGGAATACTTTTCCAATGCACAACATTTGCTCTAATTAGGAAAGCTTTGTTCATTTAAAATAATGGTTTTATCCTATTTATGATACGAATAGGATTTTATATGCTTTAAGCTGCTATAAGTATAATAAATAAGTTTTAATATGCAAATTAATGTACTTAATTCTACTTGCAGACCTTCATTCTAATAAATGTTGGTTGTTGCACGATGAAATAAACTATAAAGACAGTCTGCATCAACTGAAATTCATACATGAAAAAAAAATCCAGCGCCAAACAGCTACACGCCGCCGATTTCGAGACGACATCCATTGAAGCCCAAGCAGAGACAATATGCAAAGCATACGCACCACACTTGTCTTATTGTTTGTCTCATGAAGCCAATTTGTCTTTTGATAATTAGCCTGCGATGTTCCCATTTCCAGCAACAACACACAAAAAACACCACCCAGGTGGCCAACTACAAGAGCCAAGGTTGTCACTAAGGGCTAAGGTGAGGTGCGCAATGGGTCCGCCTACTCTAGGGTGCACCACCACACCACCAGTCATCTGATCGGAATGGCGTACGAAAGTGCCTCGCCGTTTTGATTAGGCCGACTAGGCTGCCTGGTTGCATTATTGCAATATGTCAACGACACCTTCTGGGCTAATGTGCCGCTTACATCGACCATTACGGCAGGGCTGAGGAGCTCGAGTACATATGTCTGCCATCGGAACAACGCTTCCACTCGATTGATTTGACGGAATGCCATCCCCATTCCGGGCCGACTAAACTGAGCGAAACGGACCTCACCGGGGCCGGAGATGCAAAAGCATACATTTGCATACTGCACACGATACATCGCCCCCACCCCCACCAAACACGAGGCCCCCCGTCACGGAGCCACTCACGCGCCTAATTCGATTGTTCAGTTTCCGTTCAATCGTTACGCTTAACTCGCTCTGTTCATTGACACGACCGTCTCCATGGGTGATGCGGAGATCGTTGATTGTGTGTGTATTTGGTAGCATAATTTACATCGTCATCAACATCATTAGCATCGGCAAAGCCCGGAGTTGTTCGTTGCCGGGACGGGTTGCCGTTTAAACGTTTTGAGAATGCTCCAAGATTCTGCCCACCACACCCTCCCCACCGGGCCGGGAGGTCTCTTTTGTCTCCGTTTTTTTTTTTTTCATTTTCTACATCGTTAAGTTTTCAACATTAGCTTTTCTAGCCGACTTGGAGTTTCTCTCCACGCGTGAAACGGGGAAATTGAGTGGAACATTATTTTGGTGAAGAAGTGTACTCTTCTGCGAGTTTTCCATTCCCGCTCGGCTGCCGCTTCTGACTCGTGGCGCAACGCCGCTCGTTAAGGGAAGGGCTTTCCTCCGTTGGCACATTAATTGATCGATCGATGGCGAATTGAAAAGCGGGCGGTCGGGCCGGTATTATTCGCGCAACAAAAGCGGTCTATAAATAAACCCCCCGCCCGACCGCGGAAGGAAGTGTGTGGGGAAAGGAACATGGCATGCACCAACACCTAGGTAGCGGAGAGCGCGTTAATCCAGGATATTACCTGGCCTATTTTCGGGTGAACACCGTAAATCCGCACATGATTAATGAGCTGCCGTACAATAGGGCCGAAGGTTGAGAAACGGTTTGAAAAATTTCTCTAAACTATTATGTAATACTTTAGTCGATGTGACCTCAGGAGTTTTTGACGTGGTGACAGAGCCATCCGTAGGAAAGATATACAACCTTCTTGCGTACCACTTTTTACAGACGCGCATTCAAGCCACTCCGGATATACATTAGCGGTTCTACAAATTATGCAAATTGACCCGATCCTGTCGGAAGGTACACGTGTTTGAAGATAGCGCGCTTGTTAACTTTGCATCCGATAGTCCTGCTGAAGGCACATTGCAGGGATCGACATCGGCCCGCACACTACTCCGGTGCTCCATTTATGCGTTCACCGATAATCCAGCCAGTTTCTCTCTCCGTTCAGAATACCCACCGGCCTATTAAACCAATTATGCACTTTCCCGCAAAGGATCGTACAGGGGGGGGGGGGGGCGGTGATTGCGCAACTCCCTTACTCCATATTTTGCCTGCACTTTCTTTCTGTTGTCGCGCGGCTCCCTCCTCGTGCCGCACTCTCTTGCCCATTTCTTGAGAAAGCATTAACATTTCCCTTCGCTCAGCAAGCGGGTTCAATTTTCCCGGCGCCGGCTATCAAGAGACCCCCGTCCCCTTTCTTCACCACCCCTACTGCACCGAGCGTCCAAACCGGTACCCCGGAGGATATGACTTTGCATGCCCGCGTAAGGCGTTGCGCATTGCTGGTTCCGTGTCGCGGCGTTACCACCGGGCGGGCTTGTGCAACGTTGTCTTCAACGACGCACGCACGTCCACCGGCCGATGCCTCCTCCCCGTGTGACTACGTGTACCGACTCCCTTCCGTGTCGCTCGATATCGTTCAACCACAACCGGGCAGAAGGAAGTGAACTCCTATCGAACACGTACATAGCAGTACGGTGCCAATGACTCCAGGAAGCTAACAGTTTTACGTCGGCCAAGCCGAGGAAAAACCGAGGAAACAGCAACACACCCCAAAAACAGCTGCACCGCGCCCCATTGCTCCTATTCAGATGCTGCACATTTTCAGCGGTTTAACCAGTAAGCAATTGTTGCCTTTAATCGGTGGTTTGTGGTTTAATTTTAAAAGGCGTCGCAACTGGTCCATTCTACTATAGACGTTTCAATGAAAAACCGCGACAGATTTGCAAAGTAAATCATTGTAGGTTGGTTGGTTTCCATCTCTCAGCCAATCGGCTGGCAGCAACTGTGTGAAGGAAATTGCCCTTAGTTCCACAGTTCCGCGTATCCACAAATGACATTGGGTTGACATTATTAAATCAATTTGTCTACCATTTTTGGGCAAATGACTAACATGATCGGAGAATTGACTTCCCTCACTTGTGGAAAGACACAACGAGAGTTTTGTTTTGTTGAAACTTTACAACGAGAAATTATACACAACATTTTTGACGACTTATTTGGTGTTGATGTCGTTGATTTGTTTGGTGTTTAATTTGTTATGAAAATCCGGTTTAAACTCGTTGTTTGTTTTTTTGTCTAGATTGCACAATAATTGCATCCCCTTGTTGAGGGTAATGGTTTAAATCCTCTTTGTTGAGTATAATGGTTGTTGAAAAAATTACTTAAATAGGTAAATTAACCATGACTCATAGATTGATTACTAATGATTATAAGAAAAGGTGCAAACACTCATGGTATAGATGTCAATTGCTCACAGATCGATAAGTTTGGTTTGCCTTTATGCTTCATGCTTTTAGACATCTATGAAGAATATTGTTAACCAAACATGATTTTCATGATTCAGATGCTTTACTGCGCAAGCCAATGATCCACAGAAAATATCAGTTCTCCTTGGAACTTACGGGGGAAAAACCAAAACCAAACAAAAAAGGAAACAAGAAGCTAAAGTTCCAACGTTGGACTTAATTACTTTCCTTCGCCCGGGCGTGTATGGTCTGTCATGGTGGTTTGATCAATGTAACACACAATAAGGCCTCCATTCGAACCCGTAATAGAGCAGCTTGATTACGTTTGCCTGGATGGTTTGATTTCTCCATTTTTCTGCAACAAATGAAGCAGCTTTTCCCTTTTTCCTTAATTTTCGGAGAAAGTATCATAATTTGATTGTGTGGCCTACTACGATGATGCAAACAGCGAGTAAATATGTCGTATTTGGTTGTTGGTGGTGCAAGGGAGCAGGAAAAAACAGTACACAATACTATTCGGCACAGATTGATGGAACAAATTAGACGAAGGTTGCCACTGTGCACGCTGGCGGGTAATCCAATTTTACCAAGTTGCCACTTTGTGAAACTTTGCCCAAAGATACCGTCGCGCTGATCCTAATGGTAAGCAGATTTGGGCACAACACAGGGGAGCTGCGTGAGAAGGTGAGTTGGGGAGGGGGTGTTGGGGGGCAGAGCCCGTAGGGCTAGGGAAAAGTTTAGCGCTCCTTGTTCCGTAAAAATGTCGCATTAGGAGAGCTTAATGCAGACACCGCGCGGCACCCTTATCGTTATGAGATTTTGGTGAAAACTCGCGGGAAAGTCATTTCATTACACCGTGACCATTTCCGGTGGCTTTTTCCGCGTCAATTGCCTCGAATAAAGCGGAGGACAAAAGTGGCCCGGCGGTTGGAGGAAATTTGGACAAGTTCATTTTTCATCGCATGATTTGTTTGTCAACGACCGCTACCAAAAATCCAGGTGAACACAGAAGTTTTCTCGGTCGGTTTTCCTTTTGATGCAGTCGCTTCTGTTTCCTCTGGGAGCATCCAGTTGGGAGCACAAATGCAATTGACTTTTCTACGTTCACAATACAATACAACTGTGTTAACTGTGTTTTGGAAAATAAGATTTCAAACAACAAAGATTCATCACAAAATGGACCACAGGTTTGTCAAGTCTATAGGTAATCAACCTTGAATTGTTAATCAAGCGAAAAGATTTGAATGCTGGACAAAACTTTTACAAACCGGGAACTGTAGTTTACGCTCACAAATTATAGTCCAATACTAAACATCTCCCATCGGGCCGAGAGTCTCCGACATCCCGACGACCCGTCACGATCAAGACGTTGGTTTTTCAATCCAAATTTGGCCGTTTGTCTAAAGACACACAGTATTGAGTTGTATACGGCATCGTCGTCAAAATAAAAAAAAATCCCGAACAAGTGCAGCAATGGTCGTATAAAAACACAATCATAATTTGATCCAAAAAGGTGAGTAAAAACAAGTCCAAAAATTATTGGATTATACAGACCCATTATTTGTTTCTTGAATAAATGTTTCAATCGTTTCAATCATTCCGTTCGCGGTACCTGTTCCAATTTCCCGTTCCATTTGGTGTCAGCATAACCACGGCTTCATAACCAGACAAAGGTGCAGCTGGCTGATAGATGTTTGGATCAAGTTTTCCTATCGAGCTTAGTTTATCACACAACACCAGCAAATCATTTAGCTTTCGGGATAACTCATGCCCTGACCCTCGTCAGCGCCAATCGAAAAAGCTTGCTGGCTAATCTCGAATGCTGCCCCGTTACAGTTTCCCATGGCCACGTCCCAAAAATCGTGCACGGACAATAATTGCATTTGCAGCAAAGAATGGGTGACCATTCGAACGGTCGAACTCCATTTGAAGGCCCGATTAATGTAAGCAACCTGCACGCTACGCTTTGTTCAAGATTTGGTAATCTGTCTTCCAGTCTCTGTCCCTGTGGGTTTGCCGTTAAAACTTGAGGTTGACTTACCTACAATAGCACAACCGAGACATATTCGAGAAATTGGTGCAGACTCTCTTGCCGGCGGACTATAGGGACGAAAAAGTGACGCTACATAGTCAGTTGGCCGGGTTTCGTGGTCATTAGTGTATGCTAAACAAAGACTCTGGGCGAACCTACTTTCTACGTGAAAAATCAATTGTATGGAAAATTTTTTGTGGGAGAAGCAACTGATCGACTTGTCGCCAGTGATCCATATAGCACGGAGGATAACCTCTTACAAACTAAACTACAACAAGGTGTCATGTTCAGCATCCTTTCAACTCGCTCAAGACGCCTAACCGCAGAACCACGAGGTGGCGCGGCCACATCAACCAGCAACGGTGGGGGGCGTTTCTGCACGCGAGCCGCTTGTTAGCTGAGACATACTTTTACTTTTCACGAACACGCACGTAAACGGCTCGCAGTTTCGATATAATGTAACAACATCGACAACGCCGACATCTGACGCCGGTTGGAGCTAAACAACGGAAAACCCAACACCTCAAGAACAAGTTGCTTCTACTGTCTGCTGGCTCCTGGTCGAACGAACCAGCCGTCATTAGCCAACTGGAAATTAAACCTCAGACACGCACACCGTCTGATCGAATAGTTACGATGCAGTTCAAACCGTTCATAATATAAACAGCACTCCGGTACGCGAAGGGCTCATCGAAGTACTTTACATCTAGGCTGTTCATTTAATCTTTAAAAAAGAGTACTAACCCATCATCAACATAGCCTCAGTCTCGGACATCGGATATCACACGATTTCGGGCACTTTCCAAGCCTTCAAATCTCACGCCAACTGTTGGGTAACGCATTTGTTTACACTAAAAAAAATACCACTAGAAAAAAACACTCCAAGTGGTTCACCTTTCTCCTGAAATGCACTAAAGTGTTTAGTCGAAGGTCGTTCCAATCGGACCGGAGGTTGCCTTGGCGAAGGGCCTGAGGCGACGGCGCTGATCTTGAGCACCATCGAACTTCGGCGAAATAAAAATATAATATTTATCCGCCGATCGAACCTAAACGCTGAACCCGTTTAAAAGGTTGACACGGTGACACACGTTCACACCGCCACGATTTCGTACGATCTTGTTTGGAGTTTTGTGGGTGCCCGTTTTTTTTTTGTACCGTGGAGTTTCCATTCAACCCGCTAGGCCCACAGAAGTGAATGACCCAGATTTTTATTATATTTTCCAGTGCATTGATGCATTTCTGGTTCGATTCGTTGATCAATCACTCGACTGTCGACTTCTTCAAGAGCCAGATATGGTCAGATTGATATCGTTTTAACATTTGAGGCCGTTTTTTGTGACTACTTTCTGTCATTTCTTGGTATTGATCATCGGTATAGGACCAAACGACCAAATGCCAAGGCATTTGGAAATATTTGTGAGGTTCTTCGACAAATTGCTTTACTAAATGTGTACCTGGAATATCTAGCAGTACTTACCGCAACAGCTGTCCACAATCCGGAGAAGAAAAATAACGACAGCAGTGCCGCTATTCCTAGACTACTCCACTTCATCGCATCGGTAGACCCGTGGCAGGCCTTTCTCGTGGCCGACCAACTGATTCCTTACGGTCGTAGGAAACGATAGCCGGTCCACGTGACTGTTGGCTGTAAAAAGACGGAAACCAATATGAGAATGTGTGAATATAGACAAACTTATGAAATATCGTTTTTTTTAGTATCAGTAAGACTTGAAGACGCGCAGCCACTCCATTGACTTTTGGTCTTTTGGTCTTGACTTCAATACCCTTTAAGGTCCCAACTAGGGCCCGCAACATTAACATCTCTCGCACTTGATTGTGCTCGGTTCATTTTCTGCGACATACTGTATCCCATCTTTCCACGCACTGCTCACCCAAAGGCCACTAATGGATGTGGCATTCAGTTCCCATTTTCCACGGTTCATTTTAAAAACTCCGCTCTACCGCGTGGAGTCAAACGCGCGTCATTTGCTAAATCATTTCATTTGCTGATTTCGTAAATATTTCGTAAAAATCTCCCAACTAATATGGTCTCGCAGGATAACCTTCGAAGCAATTAAGTTGCAAGGTGCTTCCAAACCTAACACCTCACCACAGGTGTAGAGCAACTGAAATGAAAGTGAGGCAAAAAAAAGAAAATCCAATTTTTTAGGCCTCGGAGCACTGCGTGTGTCGTGGCTCAGCAGGGTACGGACATTGACTTTTCAGCGTATCGCTGGTCTAAAGACGCAGATATGCTGTAAAACATCGAGTCAGTCCGCGTCTTGCATAAATATGGCAGGCCGGCTGTAAGAAAGATCATTGATCTGACATATGCATTAGCTTTCGGGACATCTTTGCTCTTCCTAACTCATCAAGACCAACCAGTAGATCCGCTGCCAGAAAGAAAGAAACTGTTCAAATTCGCCCAGGACCTATGATTTTCCACTGGAGAAACGAATACAGACAGGTGATCGACGTCAAATCTAGATCGAGTCTCAAACATCTTGTATAGACCCTAGCTCAGGCTCCGACTATTTCTGATTGATTTCAATAACTTCGATACGGTTTTGAACGGTGAATTGTTTAAATGTGGGCCCAATTTACGACGCAGTGTACTTCTAACCTGATCAAATGTACGGTGACGAAGATATACCTTAAGGCCTGGCCTATATGGTAGCTTCCATCCGCGGTGTATGGACTAAGCTTTAGCCGTTGTACCGTCGAAACAGCCGTGTTTCGAACGGCGGGAAAACAGCTCGTAAAATGATGACAAAACGCTGAACACTGTGCCGAGGATGACGATGATGACGATGATGATGATGACATACTTGTGACAGTCCCGATGGCGCGACTCCTTCAAGCGCAACGGTATCATGCCTGTTAACTCTGTCTGTACCTATTTTCTTCGGTTGTGACGAGCAAGCGGTGGTAAAGGTAGGTACAAATACCGCCATCACACGCTGGCGGCTTCTTCTCTGTGTTGTCTTACATCAAAGCAAGCGTATCACCATATTCCTCGCCCGGTGCGGTACATCTAGCCGCCATTTCCGGCGTTCGATTTCGTACACTCAGCCACGCTCCAGAAGGGGCTACCGCTTGATAATTTGCGGAAAATCGACCATTCGCATGATTATTGGCTAACAGTGCGCCACACCGGTTCGATTCGGGCTCACATACGTACGTCGCTGTCCATTAGCCTAACCTGCAATGAAGCTGTCAGTCAGGTGGAAAATTTTCGCAAAGTTCGCGTCACGCAGCACTCCTCCACATCAGGTGTGCTGCTGGTGTATCGTTTACTTCCCGGTTTTCGAGTTTTGGCTTGACTGCCCCGCATTGTCAACGAAGGGTAGGGTACGACGATTGTGGAAACTTCGCCAACCAACATCATCCCGTTTCGGTTAACCGTGAATTTTTTTTTTCGTGCTGCGAGCACGTGCATCGTTTAAACATCGTGTCATGTTGTTGAAGCTAGGGGCATTACATCACTTGGGGTTCAGATTTCTACTGCATGGGGTAGATTTCAGCAACGATTAAGTTTTAAATTTTTTATGTTTCAGAGATACTACCGAGCGCTACCGAGATGCCGATGTCCGGATGGGCCTAAGGGTACTAAGGTTCCAAGATTCCTCCCACACCATCCATTAAATGCTGTTTATCCTTCCATTAACTGAACTTTGTGAAAATTGGAGTGAAGCTCAAAGCCAAAATTTAAATAATTTTTAATCATCGTATATTTTAAGTATAACTGCTATTAGGTACATTACAGCTACAATACAGTGACCTTAAAACCACAGTATATCCTTTAACGAGGAGGAAGTGTTGGAAGAGCAAATGTTCATAATCTTTCATTCGGTTTCCCCTTTTGTTAATGTAAGATTTGGTTCATTAAATTACTAATACTCTAAACTGATAAACTTGATGTGGAAAAAACATTCTTAATCTCTTTAAACTTTACTCCAATATATCTGCTGTGATAGTATGTTGTGTATGATAAAAGTTAACATGTTGTATACGACAAAAGTTCAAAAAAGACCATTAGTTTTGTATGGTTACAATATTACTTTAGTAAAAACTAGTATCTCGTTTAAAAGGGATGATTGAACAAATATGTTATTGGCGTACTTCAACTATCAAAATTATATTGTCAGTCTAGATTACATATATTTTACTCTGTTCATCTTGGTTTAAAGAGAAAGTGGGCGAATTTTACCCAAACACATTTTCAAAAATTCAAAAAATATTCTCCCTAATGGGATGCGGTATTACGTCACAGAAACGTAGTTTTGGGAGGACATAGAAATGTTAAAAAGTTCGTCTCCGAATGTTGCATATTCATTTCATCATCCTCAGTTACATTATTTGCATACTTTTAAGGTCTGCCATAACATAACGCGACATCTCTAGAGACATCTGTTCGATGGGAAAACATTTAAAAAAAACACATTCAACATGCGCTGCTCGTTCCAACTGGATTTTGCAGGTTCATTCGCTTCGTTTGTGTAAATGAATACATTTTCGAGCGGCACAGCGATTGGCGAAAACCGAACTGGTTGTGACTAATTTGCCTTTCCGGATCACGAGTTCCACGATTGGTCCGTTTCGTCAATTTTAGTAGCAACAAATTTGAACCAATAACGGGTTTTGCAACGCAGCGAATCTTTCTAAAACAACACCAGAGTGGATCCAATTTCTGAATGCCACGACGCTTTCTTCCGATACCGATAGTTTTTCGCAACCTAAACACAACATCATCGGCATCGGCGACACAACACACACTCATAGAACGACCGTTTCAACACAAGCGAAACGAAAGACTTCACCGGCCGATAAAGACACGAACCCCGCGAATCGGCGAAAAGAGGCGGAAACGGCAAGGCCATACTTTCTATTTCGTTTTGGTCATTCGCGGCGCGTTTTCGGTCGAAGCCTATCGGGTGGCTACGTTATACTTCGATCCGTTGGCCCACGAAACTCAACTGGATCAGTCAACATAACCTGCGTGTGTTTGGCTTTATATATATATATATATTACACAGGGGGGGTCGGTTTTTCTACCATTCCAACGGATATACATACGTTGTGAAATGCGGGCCTTCTGATTATAAATGTCATGGTTCACACATCGACAGAATCATGGTAAGAAAGGCTGAGAAGCAGATCACTACTGTCGCACCCATAGTATGCAACGGACCACAGTTCCACCACACCACGCCAGTCAGTGACACCAATCAATATTTCATCCACCTACACAATAGTGTCGGTATTTTTCGGCACATGTAACAGATTGAGTAAGCGCACACATTAACTTTTGGCGTGGTTCAGCTCCACAGCCGAACGAGTTTTGGGCAAGACCAGTTCACTCCACAAATTAATCTAACCTCATTGAAACGATTTTAGAAAATTACATAAGCCCATGCTAACCATACTAAGCAGCGACGAGCGGATGAGTCAAATAATTGGAAGCTGGCTCGTATGCATCCGTGAAAAAAAAAACCAAAATAACGAGACATAGAAAGAAAGGCATCAACAAGAGTGACGAATCACAATAAAAGAGCGGTTATTCATCGATTTTGTACGAGGAAGTAACACTAGATCAAAGCGAAATCAGCTGATCAACGCTGATCGGTTTCTTTGAGTTTCCTTAATGGAAAAAAATACTGCGCGTTGGAAGCGATTTTGAAACCGGATTTTATGGAAAAAAAAGGAATAGAAAAACCAACGTTTCGAGTTTATTGTGTGTATGGCAAGCGCTATGAAATCACGTATTTGCATAGGACAGATATAATCCGATATCATTGCACGCCGGCGGGCGCCGAACTTCGTGAAAGTGTAACGCTGGCAAACGGAATGAGCAACTCAGCCCTGGCCGCGCTAGCGATCGCTCCTAGCTACAGTCGGCTTCGGGGGACATGAGCCGCATTCAGACCAGATCGGGCATATCACAAATCACCGGCCAGCATCAACGCAAGGCGGGGTTGTTGCAATCGCATCAATTATATCACACTATCCGGTGGCCAACGGCAATGTCGTACGAGAACACTCTTCTTTTCAGCAAGCAACAAGTTAGATGAAAAATCGTAAGGTGCCTATCGAGGGGAACAAAGTGTTTTACTCCAAACCGTACAAAGGAAAGCGAAAGGAATTATTGAAAATATCGAGCCTTTTTTACCTCGGCGGTTACAAAACTCCAGAAAATAGAGCAAAACCGTTTCGTACAAATATACGCCCGTTACAACCTGCGACCAGCGGATGAAAACTGAATTCAAAAGAAACGAAAGAGAATGGCCGCAAAAGGCAGTCAACCAGTTGCTGTAAATAGTATCACGAACTGTCGGACACAATTTATTCGTCGTTTGTAATAATTTAATTATTAATGTCGGGCAGTCAATGAGGCAGAAATTAGAATGGTCGAGGAGTTTCTTAGGAATGTACGATACTGTGGTGTTCTTGCATTAACCTTATTCAAGTCCCTCAAATTGTCATGCACATAATGAACAAATGTGCAGTTAGCCAATAAAAAATGGAGCGAAATCTGGTTTGAATTCTTTATAATAATAAAAAAATATCCACTTGTCAAACGTATTTTAGTATTATTGCGAGCAAATAGGCTGTGGTTGTAATACATTTGAAATCTTTTGTTTCGTAATCTCCTAAAGAAGTAAACTAAAAACAATTATTGTAATGCCAACATAAACGAGTCTTTTCTAGCTCTTGCCCAACTTAACTTAATATGAAGTAAAACATCGAAAACTTACTTCGGAAAACCCGAACAGATTCCTCTCACTTGTCGTTTGGAACCTGCTCACCTTCAGTCTGGCTCGCCAGGTACGTGCCTTCGACCGCAGATTCCGTGCAACGACGCTTTTCACCCGTTCGATTTTCTTTCGCACTCTCGTTCGCCGGCCCAGAGAGACTGAACCCTATCCTTTCACCGGATGCACTCCAGCACTGGGTCACCACCAAGGAGAAGGTGATTCCTTACCTAGCGTGGGGAATTTGGATGTTTACTTCAACTCGCCGAAAGGAGATCGGTTTGCATTTAGAACGCTTGCACACGAAAGAGAAACCCTACTCAAGGCTGCGGTCCAAAGGACATAAACCCCCTTCCCATCTACTGCAACGAGGGCTGCAGCAGGCTGAAAGACACAGTTTCCACACTCAAACAAATCAACACCGGAACAGGATTATGGCAGGCCTATGGGCTAGGACGTTGCCGGCCAGCTCGTGACAAAGCACCGTGCAAGCCTCAATGGAACGAAGCATCGAAATCCGAAATGGTTCCACCGGCTGTATGCACCTTTTGCAACCCAATTTTAACCGAAACTCCACCACGCCTGAGATGCCATCGATCAGCAACAAACACCACGATCTCCTCTCCGGCACCAATATCCAAACGGTATTGCCAAACTTTCCACGCACTTTAGTTTCACTAACGATGAGCGGATCCCCAAAAACTGATCACACAAATTCGAGCCACACTGTCTGCTGCTCTCCACCGAACACCGACGGATCAATCAAAATGTGATGCACACAAATTTTGCAGCGCTTTGTGGGAAGCGCCGAGCGCCGCCTAACCTCGTTGGGGAGCGAAAACCGCACGACAAACACACGCTTCGCCCGGGGTCCGCACGTCCGTACAACGCCGCTTGTCAAGTGCAACTAACCAGAGCCGGACCGATCGAAGCGGGCTGAAGGCATATATGCACTAACGCACCAGCACTAGCACCAGCAACAGCAGTCGGCGATTTTTACGCAGTCGGCCTGCTTGTTTTAGGTTTTTTTTTTTTCGTTACGTTGTCCCGCGCGATTTGGTGAGCGATTTTTTGTTTCGTTCATTTGCTCGCATCTCGCAGCCCTTCGGTGGTTTTATTTCCGAGCACATGCCGAACGCTGTAAGGGCGGGTAGGTTGTAATTTGGAGACCCCCTCCCTGGACAACATGAGTACCGGTTGATTGGCCGAATGGAATTGTGTTTTTATATTCGGTTCCTGTCAACATAATAAGCTGCATCAAGATCGGTGAGTATAAATAGGTGACACCTGGTAACCGATCTTCGTCACCGATTCAATTAATTATTTCATGGAAGATCGGATGTAGAAAAGTTCACTGTAAACCAAGACATCTCGCTTCGGTCTCAGTAGCTCACTGGGCTGCCACAGATGCTGTAATACATCATAATAGTCCTTGATGTGAGGTTGTACATCAGGCATTTGGAAAAAGCATACTGAAAATATATCACTTTTCAATGGTGTTGTAAGGATGCATTGCCTATGTCTACCTTTTTTTTTTCTTCCCGCTAACCGGTAGCAAACGAAAAACACTAATCATGCACAGGTAAGACATGACCGCGGACGTACCCTAAGTGATAGACAAACTTTTCGGATAATCCATCGAATCGAAAAAGGATATTGATGGCGCGGATATTGATGAACTTTCGAGTGCGCGTTGATTGTTACACACTGTCCTATATGTGGTTCATGCACGCACCTTTTCAACTCACATAGAACACGAATATCCGCTTTGCTTCTGCGGAGCGCTTAAATGAGAACATTGTGCCACACTAGTACCTACCACCTGCCTAGGTGAAGATGTTACGTTTGCAGGACAAGGTTTGTTGATGGCACGGTTAACTAAGGCGAGCGGCGAACAGTGCATCCGGTCTCGGAAGCCATGGGCCGCAACTACTAACCTACAAAACGGAAGTTCAAAGCCATCAGAACGAAAGGGGCTATTCTCGATTTTTCGGCCCACTGCACATTCCGAACAAACCGGAGGAATGTCCAGCACGCTTCGGCGGAGTGTCGCTTCAACCAATCCAAAGTAGTACACGTAGACTAGAGTGTGTAGTATGTATGGTAAGCCCTTCCGGAATTTTCAATGCATTTTACCAGCCAATAAAACATGGCGTACATGTTTTACTAAGAGCGTTTAGTCATAACGTTGTTCAACTAAACACAAGACCACACAACTCCCTATCCTAACCACACAACTCCCTAACGCCTATCGGCCAAATAAATAGTATACTAATATTTTTGGTTTTTCTTTCAATTACATTTGTGTCGTTTACAGATGATTCGAACTGAACGTCGCGTTATGAGAATTTCTTTTGGTGTGGTTGAAACTGAGATTTTTGTGGCAACATAGTCACGTAGCGTGAAATATTTATTAGAACATAGAAAAAGGAATGACGCAAAACAAATTGAATAAGTAAAACTAGCCTTCTTATACCGTTTCTCGAGCATCATCTGCATTCAATACAGGTTTTATTATTCATAATCACAATACTTAAAGTACTTTGCGTACACACATCGATCGCTTCGCTTCCTGAAGACGTTTCAGATCTACTGGCCAGTAGTATGGCAGATAATTGAATTGCATAAATTTGTTCCAGAATATTGCATGCAAAAGCATATTGAAAATAGGAATATTAGAAAAGCAAATTAATAAAAAAGATTTTCAAAGGGGTCACTTCCAATTGGCGCTATGCTTATGCATGTGCGAAGTTGTTAGGCTCCCATCAAAATAAACGTCCGCTTGAAACCGCTTCAAGATATCGTGCCCCAAGCTATGAAATTTAAGTCTTAACAGCAGAGCAATTCTAGAGAGCATTGAAAGTTGCACTTGTTGCCGAGCTTATTTCTTAATTTTTCGTTGTCGTTCATTTGTTCTGCAGACAATGGAAGCCTCTAATTTGAAGCAATGTGAACCACATGGTTTCAAATAGATATCTACAGTAAGACACATAATTCTGGGAAAAACACAACAATGCCAGGTTAACTAAGAATGTATTGAGCATGAAAACACATTTTAAATCGAATCTCCTATCCTGGATTATATCCTGGAAGGCACGTACTGAGGCACTTACTGCTAAATATGTTAGTACATGCATTTATTCTGTGGTACCCTAAAGAAATAAAAACTCAAAGCAAAAACAAAAAGAAAACGAAGTAATGTGCCCTGCCAACCTCACTTCCGAATCATTCACGTTCTGCTCTAAGGTCCTCAGGAGAAGCAATCGACTTACGACGGGAGCGAGCAAGTAGTATCTTCCGAATACTATCATCGTAAATATAAGCATACATTCTAGGCGAGCATTCCAAAAAGTGAACGTTTCTCAAGTGTGACTTGATCAAAGGCTCATTCAGGAAAAATTCTCCGCAATGTTGACACATCAAAACTGGACGAGGAGTTGTAACTGGGTTGGTTCTTTCAGTCGGTGCTTTCCAAGGGGCATTCTGAACCATGCGTTGTAAATTTGTGCCCGCACTATTGTTTGAACTTACATTGTTTGAACTTCTGCTCGTACTGGCGACAGCATATGTGTTTATAGTTGCTGGAATATTTCTGTTGGTCCTGTCGGAGGAGCTGCTTTGTACCGTGTTAGTTGCCGCTGTTTGATATATTGGGTGCCCCAGGAATGAAAGCGGAAGGACCGGATTGTGACCAGTTGACGGGATGGTCATAGGTCTGATAGTGTTAACACTGGTATTAGGGGCGGCACCACCACCCGGTGGTGCATTAAGGCACTGTCGCCTAGGGTCATTAGTGGATGCTGCCAATTGTATATTCGGGTATTGTCGAATGTTCTGATTGAGGACGTTTTGTAATTCGTTGTTCATTGTTTTCGGAACAACATTTGCCGGCGCTCTAGAAGGCATAAACCTGTTGCCATACACAATTCCGAAATTAATTGGTATCGAGGGCCGCGGCGCGACTGTCGTTGTATGCGTCGTCGATGAACTTTGCGTTGTTACACCGGATACGACCCCAGGCAAACGATTACCCAACTGCATTGAACCAGCTGCAACCGTTCTAAACGCTGCACTACTGTCAGGAGCATTCACAGGACCAGAGGAGGCATTCTCCAGAAAAGGACCAACTTGTGCAGGGAATGAAGAAGTTCCTTCTACATTACGGATCAACAAATTCTTTCGCAAGCTAGCAAACTGCGCTGTTTCTTGAGGTGCATCGAAAAGATTCGTGCTCACTCGTATGTATGTACTGTGACGGCGTTGCTTGATTCCTACGTTCGACGGCGACTGGCCGTTGGAACTGACCACAGGAGCAATAATTGACTGTGTATTAACCAGTTGCAATTCAGTCGGAACGTCGCTGACGGATGCTGGACCTGGCACTGGTGTGCTCACTGCTACTGCTGCGGTAACATGCCCAGTTGAGAGCAAGGGAACTGCCACGGTAGTGTCTATAATGGGTCTTGTTGGATCCTCCGTCACCTCAGTTCGATTTGTTGTACCCGTTGATGCCTCGTTCGATGCAGGGGAGGTTTGCTTGCTCTGGGGAGGTGCACAGACTACTGAGCCCTCTTTTCCAGGGTTTTCCCGGTGCCCTAACACAGGCGACTGCTCGGTGGAAGCAATTAGGCTCGATAGAGTCACTACATGTGAAGATGATTTTGAACCAGTTACTGGGGCCGCTAATTTTGCCCCAGAACTGGAGAGTCCATTATCATGCGGACTCAAATTGCGTACTCTATTCTTCTTTGTCAGTTGAAGATTTTTTTTCTTCGGCATTACGATTGCTGCAGAGGAATTTGCGATAACAGGAGTTAGTGTGGTCGCTTGTGGCGTTGATTCCGTTGCAGGAATAAGAATGTTCGGATTAGGAAGAATAGCGCTAGTAGAGGTTAACGATACAACTCCGCTAGCGACTCCCACAGAAGATGTTGCTACATTAGAGCCAGATCCTGCTGGTGCACTGAGAAGATTTTTGTTCTGCTGGATTGTTGTACTCAAAATTGGTATACCAGAATTAGGCTTGGGAGCGATAGCACGATATGGTTTGTTAGTAGATGGCACAGGTTTGGTTGCAGCAATGGCAGCAGTCGCTGTGGCCGCTACCCTGGAAATAATTTTCACTGGGTTCTTCTTAATGGACACATCCATCGGTATTGCAGTTTCGGTGCAGTGCTGATTGTTTTCCCGTTGATCGGTTGAATTATGTGATTTTTTTACCACTTGGCCTTTCTGTTGCTCTGCCACATTTGACTCATTTGAGTAGCGCTTGTGAATTTGTTTTTTGTATGGGGCCTTGCTAATCTCCGCATGTTCCGAATATTTGATTCTTTTCGGTGAAGGTACCGAGACACTGTCGTTTTGTGCATCCGCTTGAATGCTAAAGCGAACGCGTTTTTTACTGTTGCTAGTTGTTGCTATCTCTGGCCTTTGGGTAGGTGACGCATCTTTTGTGGCCTTTTTACGCGTCCTTTGTGGCAAACTAGTTTCATCTTCAAGACTACTAGATTCTTGTCGAGAGGTTTTTCTTGAAGAGTAACATGACCGCCAAATCAGGAGATGCTGATTTTTCAAAACACGCTCCTTCTGCTCGTCGTACAACCGGCGCTGTTTTATGAAGACTAGTGTTTCCTGGAAACACTGCATGCAAATCTTCGTTGACACAAGATCCTGCACACTAATCTGTAATGGTAGAGGCAAAAATAACTGTAACCATAATAATGCAGGGGTCAGAGTAGTCAGGAGCGATAGTTACTTTTATTCCGTACACTTCCGCTATTTTGGCATTAAGATCGACCACAGAGAACACATCGACAAGTTCGTGCAACGACCCGTCGTCCATGCACAAGCGGCAACAATTTTTACGTAGTTCTTTCGCCATCCTCGCTTGATTGCCGTTTTGTATGATTACTGGCGGACGTCGTCTTGAGAAACCTAAACGACCCGGTTTGTCAAACAGTTTTTCCCAGTGAAAATTATATCGCAGTCTCTACTCAACAATCGATACAGGGTTTTGCATAGAATAGGTGCCGTCACACGATAGACATCTTTCAGGCGCATCTTGACGTTTGTAGCTTTATGCAAGACTCGATGCAGTGCAGAATGTATGAGGCCGATTGTGAAACTCGATTGGAGTTCGAGAACTCACAGAATCGTCACTTTGGTATTGTGAAACGATGACGAAAGTGACGATTCTGTGAGTTCTCGAACTCGAATCGAGTTTCACAATCGGCCTCTATATCTCTGTGAAGCCAAGTTAAAAATGGGGATAGACAAAACAAAACCAAAACCTGCAGCTTCGACAACTTTCACAACTCTTCACCATTCTAGGAGTATGCAATTATAAAATAGATATTTATTGGTAGGAAAATTTAACATAAGAAAAAACCAAACGAATAAAACATTTTAGTACACATTTTAGAATTTATTTCGTTTTGTTTTCCATCCATTGTTTGCATTGTTCCATTCTTTTCTCATCATTGTGACCACACACACACACTGAAGTACCCCGCCCAGTCGAAACTGGGCGACCGTCTTGGGATTATATAGGACCGCAACATATAAGAGCATAGAACACACTCAACAAATTTGATGAATTCTTTCAAGTTTTGCCTCCTGTTCCCTTGTGCCATCGAATAATCCATCATCCGTGAAGACGTTATACGTGAGAATTATCGTGGATTTCGTTTTGCCTCCCATAATCTTTTCCGTTATAATGTTTCGAGCTATGCAGTTCACGAATTCAATTTACAAGACAATCTTACTATGCTAAAGTTCTATTTAGTTGTTTATTCCTGTTATTTTATTTTTCCAGCATCCGAAAGGCAAATAATGACCGAGGAAACTCGGAAAGAAGTGGCCTTTGCTCAAACAGTTGGAACCGGATTTCAATAATTTAAATTCATCCAAGACCATTGTTGTTTTTTTTTCTTGCAGTATGGTTGTCGGTTAAAAAGTTCCTGATCGTATAATGTGCGGATGGAGGTATCAAGTTAGGAAAGAAGGAAGGAATATTTTTGCTTTTACTAGATTACAGCATAGCAGCGATGAGGATGCTGTTATAAACACGAATCATATGAAAATAATAGAGGAACGTATACGAATATCTAAGCTTATGATTTGCTCGCGTTGAATCATTATGTTTAGCCAGTTATTGTGTATCCATCTCAGTTCATCTTCTTTTCCCACCCAGCCTTAGCCTTAACATGACACCATTAGGTTGGCTATCTTTGCATATAAATGCCGGATAAGGTGAAAGGAGTTGAACAACCCATCGTATTACAAGAGAATCGACGAAGCACAATACACCTTTAAGTTAACGGGGTTTCACTGCTTTTCCATACTTTTTCAAACTATACTACAAAAACAAGGCATGATACTGATTAGTGTTAGCATAAGGACACCTCACAGAAATAATTGTTGCACTTGGTAAGGCAACGCGATATGCAAAGTGCAGATAGCTGTAAAGCAAATATTGTATAAGGGGTTTTACAGATTTTGCTTGAGAAAGTATCATTGCCTTAAAGGCTTTGTCTTGGCTGTAACATTTCTCGAAGTTCATACAAACAAAAAATATATAGCATTAAATTATTCAGGGACTAAAGGAGCCGCTCGATAACGCATTGGAAAACCTTGTTAAGCCATCGTTTTTCCATTCGTTTATCCATATTTTTCCTGCTGTACGCCTACTCTCTCAACTTATTTCTATCATCTTGTATCAATGTGTCCTGCAGTATTGAAGCTATTTGTCCTTTCCCAATTTCCAGTCGAATACAACGCCGTACAAGCCAACAACTTGGTGCCTCTGGCGATTGATAGATATACCGGCAGAGCATGCAAACAAGGTTCAGCACTTGCTTGTTCCCTTACAAACCTAACATCGGTGGCGCCTACGCGTGCGGTAAATAAGCATGGAAAAGACAAAAAAAGAAAATAAGGAAATTTAACTATGCTAGCGTTGTTTGGGGAGTGCAGTGTGCAGCGCCAACTGCGGGTGAGTAGTTCACCGTGCGTGTACGTAAGTGCCTGGCTCCTGTCATCTAATTACTCTACGTCCATCGAATCTTCCGTTGTCTGTTTGGGTGTGTTGGAGTCCGGCTGATCGCCCCCCGTGGCCCCGGCATTGTTGGAGGATGGCCCATTCTGTTGCTGGTCAGCTGGCGGGGTCGGTGGCTTCGGCTTCGGTCTGTTCAGCACAGAGTTCGTACACGTCGTAACCGTTTGCGTTTCGTGGCGTATGTCGACCAGTTTCACCGGTGGATCCTGAGTTTTACGCGTGGCAACCAGTTTTGATCGGGATTCCTCGTACCATTTTTGCGCCTTCTGGGCCGCCTCGGTAATGTTAATCATTTCCGTTTCGGTCAAGTGATCATATTTGGGCTCCTTTGCACGGTACTGCTCCACCGCTTTCAGCGCCTGCTGGATACTGCAACCTAGTTCCGTGAATGCCTGCTCGTGACCACCGTACTCCTCGCAACGGTTTCGCACAGGGTCCATCTTGGCGCGGAGTTTCTCCAGCCGCTCCTTATACACGCCCTTTTCGCATGATTCACCTTCCTCATACAGCCAGTTCTCGGTTTCTTCTAACTCGCGGCATATTTCTGACGCTTCCTGCGGCTCGATGTAAGGATGTAGCGATCCCTCGTCCTGGATTTTTTCTCGCACCTCATACACCTGCTCTTCGAGGGCATTTTTGGCATCAATGCGCTCTTTCTCTTGGCGATCATTGGCAATCATTTTTATCTATAGCGCAATGTACAAAGATTAACGAAACACGGTTATTTACAAAGTGCAACAGCTTTTTTTTTTTGTTTTCTTACCTCTTCTTCGGAAAATTTATTCAAATCTGAAGCCAAAAAGCCGTGGGTTGAAGATTCGATTGTTAGCTCCACGTGCTTGGTTGTTACTTTCTTCTTTTTATCCTGCAATTTAGAATAAAACCAATGTATTACAGTAAAGTATCAGTATCTACACTAAGTACGAGACACCAGTCGAACCGAAGCTATGGACAAAGGACAACAAAGTGAAAATAAACGCAAACATGATAGTACATCTCAACTATAAAAGAATAACCCATTTCAGGTATTCAATGGCGTGCATTAGATTAATAGCATTGAAACGCTAGGCTAGATATGAATAACATGTAAAACGAATAAAACTACTGAAAACTGCATAGTGATTGCTAGTTTTCTGCTCCATATTCAACTTTCTCGCATTTCGAAATAGAACCCCTGAACAGGATAGACCCCATTGCTGTTCGCGAGGACCAACTAATGCACATTTAATTAAGATGTGAAGCGTGTTTGTGTTTCTGCCAATCTCTTTTTTTACATATTTTTCAAAAACAAATTGGGGATAATATCAAGGCAGCACATACCGATGTGAACCATCTGGTGACACGTTGCGTCCAACCCTCTCCACTACTTTCGTTGGTTTTAGAGTCTTTTTTAGGTTGCTCATCATCGCTACCCTACAAGAACACGGAAAATTGCCGGGAATGGAAGCAAAAAAGAGACAGCCAGAGGTAGGGAGAAAGAGAAAGAGATAGACAGAGTAAGAGAAGAAAGAAGTTTGGTCAGAAACATTTCGATACAGACTAATCGATACAGGAACAAACAAAAAAGGAACAAACACACATTATAATCTTTAAAACATATTTTGCCACAACTGAGACAAATGTGAATTCTATTTTTGGTAAGGAGTGAGGAGGGTTAAGGCAACGACAACGGCAACGTCAACAACAAGACAGTCTTCAGACGAAACTAAAATGAAAAACTCTTATGGCTGTGGCGCACTCTATCTAATCGAAGATAACATGCCTAAAGGATTGACGAAAATCGAGATATAGCGAGAAATGAAAAAATCTCGCACTTGGTAAAGATGATCTTCAAAACACGGTTCTAACAGAACTTCTCGCTACAATAAACATTTTCTTATTCTTTGGTATGACCAATTTGCATAAAACGCTTCACAAGCTAATTAAATTTGCTCATTGTTATAAAATGATGAATTCTGCAGAAGGAACACAACATTCGCATACATCATACGAGGAA
>JAOEFI010000007.1:68608-98405 GCA_034621735.1 Anopheles plumbeus
TGTTCTGCAAAGGGAACAAAACATTCGCATACATCATACGAGGATCACGAAAATCACTCGGCCTTCCAGTGATCCAAATCATTTGCTAATAATAAATAAGCATCATGAAACAAACAAAAAGATAATGCAACCGAACTTAATCATACGACGAGCGTGATGAAAACAAATTCATGGATGAAAGAAACAATTTTGTTTATGAACACGCTTAGATGGTACACGCTAACCTACCTCTTGAACATCCATCGGTTCTCCTACCTTGCCGACATCGTCACCCTCCTGAGGTGACGGCTGTAGGTCGCCTTCGGTACTCTTTTGATCACCATTTGCCGCCGGTGAAACAGCTTCCTCACTCTCCTTCCGCTCGTATATCGTGGCACTGGCGAGCAATATGATGCCGTTGCCGTTGATGCGAACTTTCACCCTGACCTCTTGGGCTTCACCGTTTGCGTCTGGCTTGATGCCCTTCACCTGGTACGAGCCAATGAACGGATCCGGATAGGGGGCACTGTTCGGTTCGTATTTCAGCGTGATCGTCATCGATTCCTTGCGATGCACGGTTAGCATTCTCGCGAACGGTGCGGAATGGTATTGCTCGAACGCCTTCAGTTCATGCGGCCCGTCACTGTCGTTCCAGGAGATCAGCACCGGGTACGCCTGTACGTCCGTGCAAGTGAACTCACGAACGCGCACGGCTGGCGACATGATAGCGCACTGTAGGGCTCCCCCGCGCGAAACGGCCTCGTCCTGATTGAGCGTGGTGCTTGCTGGTTTGCCGAATATTTGCTCGATCAACTGCTTGATGGCCGGAATCCGGCTGCTGCCGCCGACAATCTCAACGGAATGTATATCCTCGAGAGCCAGCTTCGAGTCAGTGAGCAGCTTGCGCATCGTTGTCTCGATGCGCTTGAAAAGATGACTGCAAAGCTCCTCCATATCCGAGCGCTGCAAGGATGATTGTACATCGATTTCGTTCATGAAGCACTCAATGTTCAGCGGAAGCTTCGTGCTGTTGGCGGACATGTTCTTCTTCAATTTTTCCGCTTCGGTCATTAAACGTAGAAATGCTCTGCAACGAAAATATCAATGAGTATGACTGCTTTGTAATGACAATACTACCCTAAAATCGCCCGAGCGGGATCGATACTGACTAATAATGTCTTTGGTATCGGCGAGTTTTAGATCATTTCAAATTGTTCGAAAGTCTATACTATCGCGATACTATAAAGCTACGATGGCCGCGCGACTTCAAAAAATATTATAATATAATTCTCACCTTTTCTTCGACGAAGCGTCAATCTTATACTTCGTCTGAAACTCCTTGTTAAAATGCATCGCCAACATCATATCGAAGTCGCGTCCGCCAACAGAATCGGAACAGCAGGCTAGCATCTTCAAAGTGCCCTTGTTGAACGCGCAGGCGGACACCTGTAGTGAGGCATGACCACAGTCGACGAAAATCACGTTGCGTGGCTTCTCTTCCGGACCCGGCAGATCCTGTTTGTAGAAACCGTAGCTCAGCGCGGTGGCCGTGGTTTCGTTCAATAGCCTCAGTACGTTCAGTCCGCTGATACTAGCGGCATCCAGCAGGGCCTGGCGTTCAGCGTTCGTAAAATACGACGGTACCGTAACGACGCAATCGTTGATCTGTGTCTTCAGTTCCTTAAATGCGTCCTCCTTCAGCTTGGTGAACAGCATCGCCGTGATCTGCTCTGGTGTGAAGACATGGTCCTCATCTAGGTAGTTCACCCGTATACCGATGCCACCACCCGGCATCGCCTCCGCCTGGTACGGTGAGGAGCGCAGCTCCTCCTGCACATGTGGATCGCTGAACTTGCGCCCCAGTAGCCGCTTGAAGCCACCAATCGTGTTGTTCATGTTTGTAACTTGTTGATTTTTGGCGGCAACACCAAGCACTCGATTGCGCCCGGCGAACGCAACGAATGATCTAAAAATAGTCCGGTAGGAAAGAAGTGAAAATTAATTTCATCAGTAAGGTGCATCTGTTGCTCCAGAGAAATATTGTGTGCCACCCAAAGCTAGGTCTATAGGCAATCGTGAACAAATATTCAATTCGAATTGGTTGAAAAAAAATGAACACACTGCGAAGTTTTCGCCATACTCGTTAGTTAGCTCATAGGGATTTTACTGGAACACCTACATTCCGAAACATATTTTAGCCGAACCTTCCTCGTTATAGTGTGCGAACCGCGATCCCACAGAGTGTCTGAAAATATCCCGAGCGTACATCGTCCGTTGTACATTCAAATAAGAATTTTCCGCAAATGAAAAGTGGATTATTCATGGGCGCACAACACACCCTATAATATGATTTTGCTGTTGCAGATACCGCAGACATAATATAGTCTACAAACACGCATTATTCTATACGCAATCATCTGTAACCGAGCAACTGAGGTTGCTTCCGGACAAACACTCTGCCAGTCCCACCGATATGCGCCCATCCCACGTATCAGTACAGCACCATCAGCGTTTTCAAACAAATTAAAAGGTTTTTCTAGTTACCGTTTTGTATTGAACCTGCGAGGAAGAAGCGTGCGAAAAAAGAACAACTTCCACGTTTTCTACCAAACCATACATCACTAACTTATGGGGTAACTTATGGAGCAACGATACCTGACTAATTTCTTACAAACTTCAACAACTTCGTGTATTCGAGCTCGTGAACGCGCACCTTTCTAACAAATGTCCGGAGTTGAAGACGCAAACAGCACATCGTTACAGAAGACGACTCTCTGCGCTTAAAAATATGATCCATGAGTAATCGCGCGCCAAAATAAAACAACACACACCTCCTCCACAACAAGAAAACGTGTGCCGTGGTCAGCCCAGCATCCGATTGTTCCCCGTCCAGTTTCTTCTCAATTTCATTGGCCACATACTTGGCTTGTTGGTCACGGTAGTCTTGGTTCCATGACACAAATGATAGAACGTGGTGGGAATGATGAAGGGGAATCGTGAGGAGAAAGGAACGCTGTCTTTCGCTAAGTCTCCTGCGTTTAAATACATCGTCAACCTGGTTTGTGCGAAAGATGTGAACGCCCACCCGCTGCTGGAATACTGACGAATATCGGCCGATCGAGGGGGCCGGCCTGCACTGCACCGTGCGCAAGGACAGAAATCACCTCGAACAGTCGCAGAAAATGATGATGTTGTCGCGAGCTGTTATAAACAAAGCTGACCTTGTGATCAATCGCTGTGTAAAATATCACTTCGATGACATAAAAGGACGAGATACGGAGATGGTCTGCAACTGATTGAGTAACGGCTTCCACTCCACACCATTGTATTTCAATGATTTTTCCAGCTTGTAAATTTAGCAACCATCTCACAGTAAAGACATAGTTCATTTTTGCAACAGTAAATATTTAGATTCTTTGTCGAAGAAAAAAAAAAGTTGAATACAATCATGATAATGTCATTAAAATTCAAAATTTTTATAACACGTCGCGCATCTGGTACCCTAAGGGCATACCGCACAGGTGGTGCCGTTGTCGATAAGGGTCACGAACCACGTTTGATTCGCCAACGGTTTGGTTTGTGTGTTCCACAATTGGGTGTTGAGCACCCATTCCATATAAGGACACATCGATGCTGCACAGTTGTTTGTGCCACATCCTGCAGTTTGTCTCGCGGTAGAAGACATCGTCAATTTGTGAGAACAATATCTTGTAGTGAGGCTCGAATTTAGCAGCAATGCTATTTATTGTTCCAAAGTTGTAGTAGTATGAGCACAACTTTTTCCCCAGTTTCTTGTGAATTCCTTAAATGTTTTGAAGTAAAACAAAACGTTTGCTCAGATCAGGAATAGTAGATATTCGACCATGAAGTCGGTCTCGCGCAATCAGTAGGCGAAAAAAAATTATGATGCGATATCTTAGACCCTGACACACGTTGGTGGGACAGAAACACGTGTTTCGGTTATAAGAGTCAAGCAAAAGAATAGAGAAGAAAAGAAAACACATTCGATACCTAGCCATGTATATCCTACACTTTGGAAAGTATTAAGATATTTATCGTGTTCGTTTGGCTACAGATTATGAGCCATATGGCCAAAAAAAAGCCAGAGTGATCAAGGACGGCGGTGCATTGAATGTTGGACATAACACTCGATCGAACTAGAACACGACAAATGCAACAGTTCTATAAACGAAGTAAATAATTGAGATTCCTATCAATGATCTACTAGTGTTCTTAGTTGCAAAATCATGAATTGGAAAACACGTGCTACCTGTCTATGTATGAAACCCTTTCACAATGCACAATCTTTCGGTGAGGCTGGCAAAAGAAGGTGGTATGGTAGACAATGTGTATACACCATCTCTAGTGCGCTATGTTTAGGAAGCGATTAAAATCAGTAATCTGATAGTAGGTTACGCAAAAAGATTAACCACGCGCTCCGGTAATCAATGATCACGTACACAATAAAATTATGTAAAAAGGGTTTACTGGTAGTAATCAATTTGAGTCCAGTATTTAAAACTTTAAGAATAAGGAAACAGTTTGAGTGAGATAAGAACATCTACAACAAGTTAACTTGCACGACAGACTGCTTAAATAAGCGAGAGAAGAATCCCTTGTACTCTATCGAATGGATTGGTCATTTTATTGCAAGGAATCATTTTGAGCTCTTTATGTTGCTGCCAAACACCTTGTGCGTAGTAGAAGAAGTGCGCAAAGTCATCGACATAGAAACCGAAGAAATACGGCTGCCCTATGTCTGATTCACCATGAAATGACAGCAGGTGCGTAGCATTGCTGGACTCAAATCTATTTATAATTATTACATTAATATACAGTTGCACTCATGGTCCTACATTAAACAACACACTAATGTAAAAAGTGTTAAAGAGCAAGGAGGGGGCATGCAAAATGCATTGTACATCAGTTGAGGTATTGGAATCGAAGATTGTATGCTCATTCGATACCTTACGAGGCACAGGTTGTAGACAAACTTGTTTCAATATTTGTTCTAGGTTCTAGGTAATACCAAGGAATTTAGTGTCAAACGATTATGTTAAATCTGTAGGCGAGAATTGCATAAAGAATTGTATGTCAACTAAACTCCTAATAAACTCCAGCTACACATAGCAGTGCATGAACAGCCAGAAGAGAAAACAGGGTTCTTATGACTATTTTGATTTCAGTAACCTTAAAATTTAGGATTACGTTACACGATAAGTTCCAATCCAATCAGCTGGTTAACTATCGACCAAGTTGTTTGCTCGCAAGCTAAAAGACCCAGAGAAAATCGATATTAACCGTAGAATCTTCTCGAACATTTTTAGGTTATGTTGTATGAGGCGTTCGTATGACTGCGGGAACTGTCAGAAAGGAACTGCGAATGAAAGCAGAAGAAACGAAGGACGGATGGAAAGCGTCGACTATCACTCCATTCATTCATACCTGGAATTGTGCAAAAACCAGGAAAGGCCAACAGTTTACACAAACTTTACATAATCGAACAATATTTTTTTGAAAGCGCGTGGATGCTTCTAAACACGCGCTACACATACGTCACACCGTCCGTACCAGGTGGAAAAATGGTAATACGGTTTTTAATTCTACACTTTGCTTTATGGGAGTACAAATCATACTTACGGAGTGGCACGCAAACTGTAGTCATTGGCGATGGTTTCGATGCCACCAGCCTTCGCTACGGCTACGTAGCAGGACTCATTGCCGAAATCAATTCCAATCACCGACATTTTGTAGCAATAGCCGTCTTTTTGTTGCTATGTGGTTAACTCTTGAAAATAGTGAATTTTCACACTTTTACCGCCGATCACTCTCCAGCACTGACGAGCTCTGTACACTCACACCACTACCGATCCGATGCTGCAATACAAGAATGATCCCTCAGTACTCAGTAGTTGAATTTACCACAGCCACCGAGTTTACCACAGCCACCGAGTTTACCAAAACGCAGAGTGGGCCGGAATTATCTCAGTGTTTAAAAGTTAAACTATATCCTATAAATGTAGAGATATGGAACAGCTGTAACAAACAGATTGAACTTGATCACCGTTTCGCCTTTCACAATCTTTACTTCACCGATGCTAAATTGAAACTGTGCCTACTTCAAGCTGTCACTTCGCTAGCATGACCGGCGCACGCGATGCTTTTCGAACGATTGCTAGAATGTTCTCGAAAAGACTGTCAAATATGGAACATCCTCTGTCACTCGAAAGCTCTACAATTTCCGAAAGCTTTTGAATTTCGAGAACTGTCTCGATCTCGGCAGCATTTGACAGCGTCTTCAGATGCGGAGCGAAGAGATAACCCGCAATATTTTTGTTTACATCAAAATAGCAACATACCGTAGATCGAGCCAGCATTTCAAAACATTAATTTTTCAAAAAAGCTGTGGTTTTTTAAGGCGAAGTTTATGCAACGGTGTTGATTGTTTCTATATGGCGCTGATAGACGATGAAGTGTGCGAAGTATCCCGGCTTTGTGAAAATGTTATCGCCAAATCGAAGCTCATAACATGTCTTATAGATCTGGTAGAACTAACGGCAAAAAAGGTAAACAAAATGCATTAATACTGTATCTGTCTGTTCCTGTTTTGTAGATACGTGTGGACATTCATCAATCGGCGTCTCGGCAGATAACCGTATGCATTCGATTTCCCGATAGCTATCCCACCGGAAAACTGTTATTGGAGTTCAAGAGCAAAACTTTGTCTTCTTTGTTTATCGAACGATTCAACATCATATGCGACAGAAAGCTGGCCGATTTTGTGGGAAAACCGCAAGTCATGAAGGTACTCCAATTTGTCAGCGATTATCTTTCCGAAAATCCGCTTTGCATCGTACTAAACGAAATACATAACCTTCGCCAAATGTTATCCGACTCGGGGGATCTTAAGTTAAAACAAAAAACTTCTTCCCTTAGTTTGTTCGCTCGTGGCGGGCAGTATTTCTACAGCGCAAAGTTCACGATCCCACAGAACTATCCAACGGAACGAATTCACTGGGATGGATTTGAGTGCAATCTTCCGAAGGCTTTGGTTCTGTTTGTCCACGGACAAGCCAAGGAAATTGCTCGGCAATGCGTAGAAGTCCCGTTACGGCAGCAGAAAGCGAACCAAACCTTCGAACCAAGACCGAGCCTACAGAGTACGTTGGTGTTCATCATTGCTGCCATGCGAGACTTTCCGTTGGAAAAGTGTCCGGTATGCATGACATGTTGCTTACCTAGCAATCCGTCGAAAATTGTGACTACAGACGATAGTGATGAATTCGTAGTCCGCATGTTCTGCGGTCACATTTTCCACCAGGGTTGTTTGAAGCGCTTCATGAGCGAGCCACCGTTTCCTGCTGGTGGCAAAAAATGCACCGCACCAAGAAAGCATCCTCGCAGTGATCGAAGAGGTAACGACTTCCAATTTTACGAGGAAATAACATCTCCGTCCATGGATACCATTTGCGGTCAGCGGGTAACACATGATAAATGGGGTCTCAACGATGTGAAATCAGCAGAAGCAAAATGGGCTCACCAACAGGCAAGAATCAGAGAACTTGAAGAAGTAATAGATTTTTTGCAGTAGTGTTAGAAATAGATGTCTTGCAGTAGTGTTAGAATGTATGAACCCAGTCGTAGATACCTACAAAAGAACCATTTAATGGGAAAAAATACAATATATAATTGTATGTTTGAACGATAAAACAATAAATAATATGGTTACACTATGAACTGTGGTACGATGTTTGACTTTATTTGTTATTGGAGTTAGAAATTTTTTAGAATATATGAAAATTAATACGTAAAATGTTGGTGATTTGTGGAATTGACGAATCATACTCAAGTTACGATGGCTATAGGTCAGTCTGCGAACACGTGGCCTAGTAACCGCGTGTGGTGCTGTTTATATTTTGTGTTAAAATATAAGTTTGAAGGGCATATAATTCCAGAGTGCATTGCTTGACATTGTTTCGGGCATCTACAGATTTCCAAAGATGAGCCCATACATATGCATACGCAAATACATACCCTTATTGGATACTAGTATTTCAAGTCTTTCTAACATTTTCTCCGAATGATCTAGCTCCTTATCTTCTTCCATGTATATCTAGACTCATCCGAATATAGGATTTGACGCATACAGATTCTCGGTAGGAGTCAGTTCTGGATACTTTTTCCACGAGGTTCAATTGCAAGATGTCTAAATAACCCTCATAGATGTGGTATGAGTGATTGAGAACTGTCCTTACGGCTAAGGAATTCAAAACCGTTTGGTGGAACGTTTTGGGAACATTGAGACACAATGTTGATATGATTTGCGAATGATTACTCATAATAGGTCATATCAACAATGTGCAGAAGCTGGTACCTTCAGTTCGAGGATATTGTTGTCCATTGAGTCGCCAATAAATGCTGTGTAATTGGTAGATGTAAAGATTTACTTTGATGAACTCCACTCCTACAAGTTATCACTCGATATGTTGAGTTTGTTTTACATAAAACAAAAGCGATCAACGCTTTACGATCCTCTATTGCTATATTTAGTTATTGTATTGAAATCAATCGAAGCCAAACGCTATTCATGTTGTGCGCGTGAAGGCTTGTGTGCTTCCAATGTGGCACAAGCCGTTAAACTTTTGCTTCCGCAGAGCTTCCACGTTCGTGGATGCGAGCAGTGTTAAAAAACCAACCGAAACATGTTATGCAAATTTTTCCCACGGCTGGCATAGCTGTCCGAGGCCCCCCAGTGCAAATCGAATCATTCGATTAGTTTCCTCCACTTTTGTGGCGAATTAAATCTCGTTTCAGTGTGATACTGCATGCTAAATAGTGAAGTCGCTCCCTGTGGGAAATATTGTACATCTTCGAGCGGAGGTTGGCGGTAGTTGAGCTACTGAATGTTAAGCAGGATGCTGTATGACGTTGGGCAGAGTGTGCGATGTGGCGGCATGTGCTGGAATATAGTTCTACAGTCCACCGGGGTAGGTTTGCGAATGTAGTTCGGATCGCACTACATGATCTACCATCGATGGATCATCTGCGACCGGAAAATTGTGACATGCATTATGGATTTGACAGAGTCAGAGGAATTGATTGGTTCTACTGGAAAAAAAAAATGAAATGTCCCCGACGTCTGGCGAACTGTACCGTACATTTTACCATTCATCCTTGGAAACCTAGCGAACAGTACCCATCAAGGCAGGTTAATGCAAAGGCCCGGTGGGACAATGTGTCCCGACCGAACGGTGTGATGCAATCAGGGTTCCGCCTGCGTCCACGCTGGGGATGAATACGATTGATATTGTCGATCAATTTAAAACCATCTACAATTCAGTCATGCGCTGAATTGTAAGCATTCCTGGGAAGCCATGCCGGGGAACGGAAATCCTGCGGTTTTTGATTAATCGTACGAAAAGTGATATCGCCATCGGCAATCCCCGATCGCAGTGGACAGTAGGCACGTTGAAGGTCCTTGCAGAGGATCAATTTCCTATTTTTGTTTGCATTGCCCCAATGCACCATTGGCCGAGCCATGCTGAACAAAGAGAGCCTCTATCAGCTCGGTGTTGATGAATCTGCTCAGATACCGACAAAAAGGGTTAAAATATTACGAATACTTAAGGCTCATTCCGCATGTAAATATCGAAATCAGCTGTCATAATTCTTTTTAGATACGTGCCCTCAAATGGCACCGGGGAGGGACCGGGAAGTTTGAATGCAACGCATGTGGAACATGTTGTAACAAATTGATTCGCAACGTATGTGATGGATAATAAATGATTCATTTCATTTATTGTTGTGTTCTTTTCCTTATGTCGTTTTTGTTTGTATTAAGTTTTTATGAAACTTCCAAATACTTAGTAACCTGTGACTTCATGTCAATTGTTAATAAAATGTTCTAATTGATGGTTCGTACCGAATTCCCAGCTCATCCCGTAGGATAACATTGATATTCGTTGTCCATCCGTGGGTTTAATTATGTTGGTTTTTTCGCGAAGAGAGAAGTATAACGTCGGAACTGTAAAACTGTGCGAAGTTGTCCCTGTGCGTAGCCTAACTGTTAACAGATCGTTATGCTGGAATGCATAACAATCACTGAAAACGGTCAAACGGTTGACAAAAACCTGCTAAAAACAGTATGTCGTGGTAAAGGACCAGCGCGAATGGTGAGCGAATTTCCATTCAGCCATCTGTTGCGATTATTGTTCTTCATTGATCACAGCGCGAATGGGGCCAGAACAAGGGGATGAAGAGATATGGAAGATATGGAACTCCACTCCAGGAGTACAGCGATGCTTCATACGTGGACACGTTAACGCAAATGTTATTATAATTGGATTCACAAAAAAAAGGTTTATTGCCTGTTCGTATTCACGTGGCTAAGATTGTGGGCGAGGAACGTGATAATAAATTTTAAAATCCCCACATTCGCCATACCACACAGCGGCATTCGTCTGAAGTGTGCGCTGCTGGTGGCGACTATATATGCGCCGGAGCATACACAGGAGACACGGACACACGAACGGTCGGCCACACTGGCCGCCAGTTGCGGTCTGGATGGCGCCATTTAAATTGTTTTCATTGAACATAATATTGTCCGGAAGGCATCGGGAGGCGCGCCTTTTTTTTTTTTGCATCAGCCGCTGCCGCTCTCTCGGTTTGGGAAATGTTCGGAAGGGCAGGTGGGGTTTGGATACCCCTGCACGGAAGTAGGGTAGGGAACCGCATACGCGGCTCACTCTGGCTTTCAGTCATATTATATTATAATTTGTCAGCGAAGACACGCATCCGATAGCTGCCACAATGCGTGAGTTATCACGAATTGCATCGTTTTGTCGCTCATCGCCGGCGGGCGAAACAGCATTAGGGAAGTGTTGGGGATGAAATGGGCGTAAATAGTGCATTACCATAGAATGGCCAGTTATTTTATATTCGATATAGATGCAAATTTGATTGATCTGCGATTCGCGGACGCCACCGTATCGGAGCGTACGCCAAATAAATCAATCTAAATGACAACAAAGTTGCCCCAGGAAGCGATGTCGGCCACCACACGAGGGTTCCTCCCTCCCCCGAGGGGCCTTACTAAGCGCTACAACTTCGTTTTTGCATTAGTTTGTAGGCCTAAGAAGCTTTATTCACGAATTTAAATAAGCCCAATAGAAGACACGATCGTCCACCAATTGATATGCTGCTATGTGAAAATGCAACAAAACTATGCTGCGGTGCTCATGGACACCGGCACGAACTGATGACACAATTGCACACGGCTTGGAAAGAAAACAATAACTAACTGGTTCTTAGAAACCATAGAAAAAATTAAACAATCGAATCACTTTAATAATAAAAGTATTTCCATGGTAATATTATAATAATATCCTTCTAAAACAGTTTCTGGGAGTGTGTGCAAGAGCACAGCCCTAGCCCTAGTCTTTCCCAATGAGGTTCCATCGCGTAAATGTCGTGCAGCTTTAAAATAGAAACATTCATCCGTGCGGCATACATAAAATACTTGCAAGCTTTTCCAAGTGGTTGCGGCAGCATACAAAATGTTGATAATGTATTTATCACGACCGATTAGATCACCACGACTGACCCCACCCCGAACAACCAATAAGGTCGAGTGGTGGGTGTACTAATTTGGCTCAATACACGAACAACCCAAACCGATATCCAATACTAATGTGCATCGGCCATCTTATGGCCCAAGCTATACGGAAAAAACTAGCAATGGCATACCGAATTTGTTTGCTTCCGACAGATATTTTCACGGTCCGTTCGGAACTACCTGGGTTCAACTTCGCTTACAATATCATCATGCCTTCGAAAAGAAATAGTAAACGGTGAGGACATGTTTGATATTGTGATAGGAATACCATTAGTAGTTTCGATTACAGGGCCTGTTGCCCCATTTTAGGGTATTTTAGTACTTGGGACTACCTAGGATTTTTGGAGCTGGTCCAAAAAAATTAAAGTTTCCCAAGTAGTCGGTTGACCAGTTCGTAGAAGCTACAAATAAACAGATAGGAACCATAGAAAGAGACGAACCAATCAATATGCAATATTATCACAATGGCTATCATGCATTATCATTATGCTTTTTCATTCCAATATCTGATCAGAGGGTAATATTTTCTGTGTATGAATGAAAAACCGTCGCGAATATATTAATAAATAATAACATATTAATAAATACCATATTAATAAATAAAATATATTAAACCCATATATTGCTTTATGGAGCTTCCGAATGGTCATGATTCTACAGACCTCATTGGTTATGAGTTCAAATAGTTCACCGGCAGCTTTCGTCAACATAAAGAAACTGTTACATGGAAACTGTAAAGTACTGAGTAACTTGCTTTGATCGAAACTAGCTGTGTGCATCTGTCATAAATAAAGAAGTTTAAGGACCCATTGCGAGTATTTGGTGCGACCTGACGAAGAAATCAAAGTTCGTAATGAATTTACATAAATAACGCGATAATCATTCGACATTCGAATAGATCCATGCATGCATGTCTCAAGAGCAAGCATAACCATTAATGCCCTAGAGAACCTAAAGAAGCAATCCAAGAAATTGAGAAATTCGTCAATTCAATATGTCATTGTATGTCGGGTGCATGCGGGCTGAAATCTAAAGTTATCATTCCGTTCTTGCCCCTGTCGACAGGAGAAATTAAAATATGTTTTTGTTTTCGACTAGTTTGTTGAGTTTTCCGTAACCCATGTGTTCCAAGGGGCCCTACTCACCCTTTAAAGTTAGGGCAAATCTTCACACACTCATATTACTCCACGCTAATAGCAGGAATATAGAAATGTTGGGGATTATAACTATGTCATCACCAGTTTAAAGACAGGTTTCTCCGCCAGACGATTGATGATGCAGCAATAGAGCACGGAAGGACGAATGGAACACACCAGAAGCGAAGGCGCAACATAACACCATCACGATTCAGCTGGCTTTCCGCCTGGGTGGAAAATAATTCATTTGGAAAAAGGTCGGAAGGAGCAGCCCGATGGCCCCTGCAGTGCGCGTCCCGTTCATGGCCCGGAGGGTTTGCGTAAGAATCGTTCCGGTCCACTTCCAATGGGATCGCACGTGTGGCGATCGGTTAGCAGCCGCCCACGCCACTCGCGTGACGCCTCCTCTGGGAGCGCTCTACCGGAAAGCATCCGAGCGCATCCGGTTCTTTGGCACGAAATTAACGCACGGAGGGTACACGAATCATAGTTTCAATTTGCACTCTCGTATATTGGAAAAGGGAAAGCTGGGGCCGAAATAACGACGGCACACATATCATCGTCATGTTTGTTACTAAACTCATTAGGGCGCTTCGCTTAGCGTTTCAGGACATGAAGAAGTTGCACATCCCATTGCTATTCTCTTACCGCGCTCTCCTACACACCTATTCGCACGAGTCACTGTTCTCGAGGGACTTTCCTGCCAGCAACAAATCCCGCCGGTTGGTGGTGGGCAACTTGTAAACATAATAGTACACATGTATGTTAGTACCAAGCAAACAGTGTAAGGATCTGTGCTGATTGGCGATGGAATGGCAGGAAAATGCGTAATTTTTCGAGAATTGATTCCAAGAATTGGAATTTGTTCGAGGTAAGGTCTCGAGGGAAATTTTGGATTTGAATCGTTTGAATGTCTTCGTTAGGTTCGTTCGTAGGGTGTTAGGAGTTGGACCACCCCCTGGTTGCGAGAAAAAAAATCCTTAATCTGTGCATCATACAACAGTTTAGGAGTTTTATCGTTTCTCTTTTCTACCGCATTTCCCTTTATTATTTTATTTAAAAATATCCTTATTTATTCTTATACCAAATGGGTTTGAACGATAATTCCAAATCTTCTTTTAAGAAAGTCCTTTATACGGTTTGAAGCCTTCAACACATTTCACACATCAACACATAGCTCAAACCCTTCGCCGAATTTAATTTCTCTACTGACACTCCCCCAGACATGGGCAGATCATTTCAGAATTTCCACGAACCCAAATAGAGAAATTTTTCATCACAAATTGCTTCATTACCATGGGGCTGCTGTGTGGTGCAGCGCCCCGCTTCAGTTTCACAACTCAATTTGCGCTTTCCATCGCCCTGCCAAACACGTCCAGTGCGTTTGTCGCTGGGAAGTTTAGGTGAAGCGCAGTGGGCATAATGTTTTTATAATTTACTAACAACTCATAAATTATTTACTCGTTCGTTCGAGAAAAGTACTTCTGCCGGCTGGCAAGGAAACCGCCCAAGTGCCGTGATCCCATGGTTTCCTACACGGAGTGCGGAAAGGGAAGAGCCCCGGTCGACGTCAGCGACGTGCGGCAGGCAGATTGAAGAGTGAGAATCGGTGAGGGATACAGATTGGGCTGAGTGAGACATGAGTAAGGATCCGGTTCCACCGTTGGTGTCCTATTGTACAGAAGAGTCGAAGAAAAGCGCTAAGACAAATGCGTGACTTTCTGTGCACCCAGAACAGGCCCGTCAAAGCCATTGCGACCAGTTGGTAGTAACCGTGCGGGAAACAAGCCTATGAGACGGTCGAAAGAAAATTGATCTTTTTTTCAGCACGTGGGTCAGCGGTCGGACATTGTACAGATGTTCTTTTAAATTGCTCAGGGAAGCAAAGGACACCCAGGAATATTCCCTCCTATTGGGAATCTGGTACCATAGCTTCTGTGACCCGCTGTCGACGCCGAAACTGTTAGAACCTTACACCTTGCAACTGTTTGGGTATGTTATTTCGTGGGAATGTTGATGATTTTTTCGCTCTGAGTCTAAAACTTTAGACCAACTTTATTAGTTCAATCATAAAATTGATTTGTATCAAAATGCTAGGAAAGGCGACAACTTGACAAAGGACTTGATAATTTTGAGTCATGTGTTTTACAGTGCATGAAATCTTCTTTTTTTTCTGTAAAAACCATAATAACCATTATTTTCGAACTGCGTCATCGTTAAGAAAGATCGCCTGCTTCCATTCACGTTACTTCATACCGATTATTGCACAATTTGACAAACGTGCTGAACCATTGACCGAACCGGTAACCTTATCCACTGCAGGCGTCTGTATTTATACGTCCGGTCATCGCTTTCCCGTATCGGTTTTATTTTTGACTCCAGATACTCGGCCCAGCGAATTCGGGGCCCTCCAAACCCCCTGGACGGCCGAAAACTGGTAACTCATCGCATTTCGGTTGTTCGATGATGTGTGAAATTGCATACACCAACAATATTGAGTTGGCGCTCCGGTGTTGAATATCCAAGGCCCGTAAAGAGCCACCGCCAAACATGTGGGGATTCTTCAGGCGGACTCTAAACTTGCAGAACTTTGTACGCTCGTCGATATGAGCCGCTTGCATAATAATATTTATTTGATTAGCTGGCCCGTCCGAAGCTGATTCCGGTTTTGCCGTCTCCAGTTGCAAACGGATTTGAACTCGAGGGGATGGAAAGTGCGATGGTTGTGAAATATTGGCGGTTTGCTCGGCGTTTACTTCCAAATTGGAAAATTAATTCGACGATGAGATTGTGGATCGTGGTTTGCTTTATCGTGGCTGATTCGTTTTTCGCGTGCCGTGCCGGGTCAGCAGGCAATTATTGAAAAATTGTATGGCATAAACATCGTACTTTCCATTCCACCAGCCCAGGAGCGTATTGCCAGACGATTGCTGGCTAGATCACGGAGTTTTAATGAACATTTTAATGTAATCACATTTTCTCTGTCATTTAGTGTAAGCATAAGCCATTCAGTATTTAACGTTTATGCGAGCTGTTTGTTTCAAACTGTTATACGCCATTGGTAGCCGAAAAGAAATAGTTTACATTAGCAAAACGATTTGTCATCCATAATTTCTTACTCATCAAACATTGTTTACTGACATATCGAAATAAGCAGATTGTTACCCTGTTCGTACTAAATATTAAAGCGATATTTGAAACCATCATGCACAAAACTATCAATCAGTCAATTTGTGCTACCATTTTTCTTAACCAAAGGTGTATGCAATATTCTAAGAAGAAGAAACCCTCCGAACCCCTCCAAACTGACCCATATGGATGACAATACGTGGCCGAGCCAACACCAACCCCTCGGTGTTGTAATATCAGTTACACGAGCAATTTATCGCATAATTACTATTACCCCGAAAATTCATGGATGGCTCCAGAATGATGTAGATGTATGCCCTGAGGAATTGGTTTCGGTGAAAGTGGTGCCATTGCGTTAGAAATGGAGCAGAAACTACTTGCCTACTTGGTCGGTGGAGTTGTAATGAGACTAAATTGTCGGGGGAACAGTTTACGGAAAAGGCCCGAAACCTCCCTCGAAGACGCCCTATTGATTAGTCATAGCGACGCCGGTATCGTCCCAAGAGAATTATACGAGGAGTAGTGAGGCGCTACAAAGTTTCTATCAAAATGTATACAACATATGACACATGCGGAGCCAGCCACTTGACGACATTCCCCATCGTCAGTGCAAGTAACATGAGAACTATTCAATTCCCAGTCTTGATAGTGAAATTCGATAACATCTCTATACATTCTAGAAGCCCAGCCCCTACGAGGGCGTTTACGATGGCATCTCTTATCCAACTACCAATGATTTCGTCGTAACGGTGATCTAAGCTAAAAAAAAAGTATCGAGACGGGCCTCCGTTTCCCTGGAATTACTTTAAGTGGTTAGAGACTAGTTTGCATTTGTCTACAGAAATGATGAGGAAGAAATTGCTCGAGTGGTTTCCTATGGGCATGTTTCCTTCCGTGAATATTGTAGACTTGACTAGGGAGTTACAAATTGATATGTACTAGTAGAATGTTTGTCAATGTTAATCCCATCTTCAAAATCACCTAGCGTTTTGATATTCAATACGAATGGACAAAATAACTTAATCTAAAAATAATTTATATTTATAATAGAAGTACAATTGAAGTGGTCCGATTGATTAATAAATAAAACTGGTACGTATTGTTCGTGAATAACAAATAGTTATGTAATAGTCCTCCAGGTTTTATATCTGTATAAACGTTTCCATCTATTGATTTCAGTTCAAGAGTTTAGAAATATTTTTCACGTCACACGCAAATGTTTTTCTCTAAATATAATAATACAACATTACAAAAGTCCATGGTGCGCTGCATTCAACTTCCACTTTCATCATCCGTTCGGTAGGAAAATATGGGCATTAAGAAGCCAGCATGATGCTGATTGTTGAACTCATCATGCTAATAAATTATTATCGCACCAGGATGAAGGACAAGGTCAAACATTTATCAAACGACTAGGAAAACAGTCGTCTTTTGTTGATGATAACGTACGCTCCCGGTCACGACAGTGACAACGGGGCCACTCTGCTGGTGCAATATGAAGGTTTGTCGCGACTTCTTGATTCTCCGCCAGTATTGCTGCAAATTGTCTGTTGCGCTATTGTAAATCATAGGAGGAGTATGTACTGTCAAAATCTGTTGATCAAATCAAAGTTTTCCCATCATCAGCAAATTGGTATGTACAGAAGGTTGGCTGTTATATTTTTTATTTCAATATCCACTTAAACCATATGAAAGGTTTATGATCAATGAAGAAAATCAAGCTAGAACAGTCCCACCAAAATTCCGTCTGTTTTTATGACAATAAATTCATATGATTGAGAATAAGAATTTTAGAAATTCAAACTCCGCTTCCGCCTGTGGCCAATTTCACTCCATCCCTAATATCCTTCACGGACTTCTGCCAACTTTACGAGGGTCTTCCATTCCTAATGTTTGAACTGAACGAAGTATACACTTTCCTGCAAACAAATAAAATAATATTTGTAAAAAAATAAATGAATAAACTAAATAACCTAAGGTGTGAGAAGAGTCAATGCTTGTAGGTTCCAAGTCTGTTTAGATCGATTGACCCCGAATGCAGCCAAAGAATGTAGAAGTAAAATAGTTAATACCGCTTGGTGATACTTCATATTCACACGGCACGGTGGTGGCGTAGACTGGTGACGATCGTTAAACCCTTGCGATGGCAAGCAAACTAATAAACTCTCTGTCGGTGAACTCAGCGGACCCGTGTACGCCAGAGTAAGAACTCTAAGGAGTAACGAAACGAGAAGAATTGGTCCGGAGACCATGTAAGCTGACATTTTTTTTGTTTACAGCAACATGCACAGTTTCACGAGGGGTATTTTTCCCATATTTCAGAGCTGGGTCGTCGGCGGTAGGGGTGGTGAAAACTATGTGAATTGATGGTTATAGAGAAGTAGTCGCATGTCCTTCTAACCGTCGCGCACTCCGTTAACCGGTTCCTCAAGCTACCCGGTCGTCGCCCTGTATTCGTTTACACAAGTGCACTCGGTACGGTCACCTGGTGCGGCCACACTCCCTATTAAAACTGTTGCCACATAGACGGACTCGGTTCGACCGGCGAATTACCACCATTACGGTCGGTATCGCGTTTTGATGGTATGTATGTAGCCCGTGCTCTGCCCCTCCCCCGGTCGGTTTGAAATCTTGGAGTTGGAGTAGTGTTGTAACCTACAACTCGGTCAAACAACCTCCTGGACCTCACAGCGCAACTAAATGACATTGCAGTCCCAGCATGTAACCATGGGCAACGACGAGCTCACAAACAATACGTTTGTACGTTTCATATAGCTTCGTGCCAGCAACTAACACACGTGTAAGGGTCACTGGGATCGAGATACTTACGAAAAATACTTATCTAATGTATAGTAACACGTGGAATTAAAATAATGTAGAAAGATAATGTGAATGAATTTAAATGAATTAAAAAACGCAACATCCGATTCTCAATACACAGACACTCTTGTGTGCAGAACGAACGGAGTGTGGGCTTCTCCAACAAATCCTGCTACTCCATGATTCTCAGCGGCGTACCGGAACTTCGATACACTCACAGTACCGGTGAGCGCTGGAACAGATTTTCCCAATTGTGGGTGGCCGCGGTATAGGTTCGCCCTGGCGCGTGATAGAAGTATTTCTTCAGTGGCAGTGGCAATACGAAGTCAGCAGTATCGTTAGGCAAAACCGGACCTGTACCTGGCTTCGACAGAAATATTAGAAAAAGTACTACACTTCGGTACAGGTTTACGGTTTTCATAATTTTATTACGGCTCTATCAACGACTACGCGGTGTTCTTCGTCTCCACCTTCCGTTTTCCTATCATCGTCTCGTCCCGACTGTCCCGCTGTTAGGCGATAGCGAATTTTGTCGAATCAGTTGCAAAGGCAAACTCTTGCACCGGGAAGTGTGCGATTGCTAGGAGACTACACTGTGTATTCCGTTCCTGCAGTGTTTATCAGAAAATCGAGCAATGTAGTGCGGCATTTTCCTGACTGTATAGTATTCGAGTGTGCCGAAGAATCCGTCTGTGCCTTCTGTGTCGTGCAAATGCATTAAGATTTTATGTAACTGGTAGTTCTGATTGTTGTGATTGCGAGAGTACTCTGAAAGCGCCAGACGTCTTGAACTTGTTATTGCTCGCCCTATTTTGGTGGAGTTAGTTTCATGGGAGACCCTGTTATCGACCCTTTATTTTGTGAATTTCATTGAAAAGTATTCTAGTAAACTTTTAAAGGCTCCGACGCAAAGTTTTAAAGAGGACGGTGAAGCAAGTATGGAAGATGAGAGCATCGTAGCTGTAGTTTGCGGTATTTTCACTTCAGTTGGCAATTGAAATGGCCATTTCCCCGGTTGACCAGCCCATTTAGCCCCGCGCCGACAATAGTGTGTGATACTAAATTTACTTATCCGATACTGGCTCTAACATGGTACTACTGATTCCACGTTTTGGCGTACGGTGGATACGGACGAGTCCTGGATAATTCTAAAGAGATTACCCAAGATGAAAAGAGAGATTACAAGATTACGAGAGATAGACAGATAGATCGATAGAGAATGAGAGGGTGCGTAAGAGATAGCGAGAGGAACAGAAAGAGAAAGAATGAGAAAGGGATAGAACGGAGAGAGAGAAAAAAATAGAGAGAGAGAAAGACGGAGATAAAGGGTGCAAAAAAGAGAGATAGCTAGGAAAAAAGTGGAACCATAGAGGTGATATTGCAGTTACGGTGCAGTGTATGGTTTGCAAATGCTTACTGGCCGGAAGTGACATCCTGCTCCGGTTCGGCTGGGAAAATTGGTGCCATCTTACTCCAGTGCCTGAAGTGCAGGATATCAAAACATGGCGCGATTGGCGAGATGTGTTAAATTGATTAGCGGTCACTAGGAAAAAAGTGGATCGAATTCATGCCTATATAGAAGCAACTGTACACACCTGATAGTGCACACCAACGCATCCTACACCGACGTGAACACAGAATCGAGTGCGCTGGTGTAAAGGTGTGTGTGTAAAAGCGAGAAAATGAGTGCTCGAGTGAATGGGGACGAAATGTGAGTCGGTGAAAAATCCACGAGGCCACGAGGAAAAACGGTTGTAACCTAAACATACCGTGTGGGGGGTATATATAATTTCACATGTGTACATGTACGTATCGTGTTTGTAACAAGTGGCAAGAGGTAACGTGCAACGTGAGGACGTTTCGAAGTTATGTAAAATAGCGGGTCATCATGCAGCAGTACCGGGAGCTTGTCTTGTCCCTTACTCAATACTCTGCGAAAGGGTTCGTGACCTGGAACGGTCCGGGGCGATCCCTTGGGATCATCCCCATTATCAATTTGTAGAATAGTATTCCCCCTCTCCTAACGACATTACGCGATCGTAGTTTCCGCGAAATTACGCGAAACCAATTTTTCGTGGTCGTGTTGTTCCGTCGGTTGTTTGCTTCCAAATTTGCTGTGTTGCCATGTTTTCGGATTTGGGTCGCTGGGTAGGTTTGATAATTCTTGAATACCACCTGAGCGTTCCATTATATCGACCCCCCGGACACTGGGAAAATAGGATCTTTCATTTATTTTCGGTTGAAAAATAATGTGTGTGAGTCTAGTTGAAGCTGTATGCGGGTCGGGCACCGTGAAATTTTGTTGAACACTCAGTTATGCTAGTAGTATGATGCTGTCGTCCCGAGGAAGGAAGTATTGCGACATACGGCATAATTGATTTTTGGGTGCCCTACACAAAACCGCAGCGTTCATTTTTCCTCTTTAAATAGTACCTACCCGCACATCTGCGACTTTAGGCAAGGGTTAATGAAACGTAGGGTTTATCGTTCAAACTTGAAATTAAAAACGGACAATAGCATTACCTTCTAAATTAAATCAAAACATAAAGGATAAAAAAGAAACGTGTAGGAAGATGGGTGATAAAAAAGGTTCTTTGGAAATTATGATTTCCTAAAAAGTTGGCCATGGGATTAAAATATTTAAAAAAAGAATATTAACTCATACACAGTGAAATGAAAATTGTGCGTTCGTGTTTTTGAGGTTCGATTTCACCCTTCTGAAGTAGGTTCGCAAAAATTTGAAAGAAAACGGTACCAGTTCAAACTTTCCTGAAACTTTTAGACAGTTCGAAATATCGATAAACGGCGAACGTTGAAAGAGGCAAGCTGCCCGAAAGGGCTCCCGCATTAGCCGCGGCCCGACGAATGCCGACAACGTGATAGATAGTGCGGAACGGTAACAACCGTAAAAAAAGGGCTTGAGCCGAAGTGAAAAACCACTGTCGTGGTCGCGACATACTCGTGATGGAAAATGTGTGTATCCCATATGAGCTAGGCGATGGAGCATATGTGGGGAAAAGCCTAGCTGAGAGTGAGCAGCGAGTGAGGAAAAGTAAAGAAAGATAGATATATAGAGTGTTATACCGCAACCTGCGGCATTAGGAATACGAAGGGATCCGCTCGCGCGGTCAAGGTGTCTGTGAGTTCCCAGAAGAGCAACTCACTATCTGCTCACTAATTAGCATCTCATCGCATCTTCTTAAAGAAATCGCATGGAAATCGCACGGAAATCGCAACACTTCCAGCTCCACACGGGCCCACATTCCACAACGTGCAATTTCTACCGCGATCGATGCAAAAAACGCGACTGCGGGCGTGTTTGTGTGGACACGTGTATGAGTGCGTTGATATATAAGCGCGAGCACTGCACAACGGGCAGCAGCCATACAAATTCCGGGATAAAAGTATCATAATTTTTGTAAGCTTAAATTTTAACTAAAACAACTGTTTTGTGACAAGTACAATTGATGAAATTATGAGTATTTTCCCCAGATTGCGCTTCCCTGGTGTCCCCTTGTAAAAGGTTGATTTTTATCTAGTAAAAACCATCTAACGATCAAGAGGAAATAAGTAGCTCATTTATTTATTGTTCACGAAAAGCCTGAAGAAGAGTTGTACTGCAACATGGCGTACCATAAATTGCGGGACCTAACCTACAAATGTATGAAGCAGGATGTAAAATATGTAATTTTTATCAATTTCAATAATGCTGAAATTTATTTCGAGTTTTTTAAACAAAAATACACGGAGAAGATAAAAAAAACCTTTCCAAAATGGTATCATATCAAATTGGTTACGAAATTTAAGTTTAAACTTATAAAAAAAAAACAATATAAAAAAAAGGCATTGGCCATTTCTTTGAACTCAGAATACTCTGGATAGACATTTTCCGGACATCCGATAGTTTAAGTATCTAGTTTAAGGTGGAATTTCTACTATTTATCAAATGTAAGATACCCACTTTTTGACTTTCATCCCGGCTGGTGCACCCCATTGTGCACTGCGAGCGCGAGAGTGAGTGACAAAACGGGCAAAAGAGAGAAGAGAGAACACGCCGTTTCGCCGGTATGTTTTGCAGGTTTTGAGCATAGCCGAATGTCCCGAAGTGCCCAGTTGTCGCCGGAACGTTCTATGTGAAAGTCGCATCTCGTTCAGAAAGCGTGCTGTAAAACTGTCGCTGCTCCTCGAAGGAGGAGAACTAGATGACAAGACGGGTCATCAAGAGCTGTGTCAGGCTTCTGCATTTCACATCCGCTCGCTGTAGTCCTTCCTCGCCGATCGAACCTTCGGAACAGTGCCCATGTGTGTAGTGCGATTGAGGCAGAAGTTGTAGCATGTGCGATAGAAATGAGGCAAGGCGATTGAATCAATCAGATTTTGGGCTTTGCTTATCGGTTGAAGTGTTGTATTGATCCGTCGGTCAGCATATTTGGTGAACGCATGCAGGGTAAAAGTGAAAACCGAGCAAGGTAGAATAAATTTGAACCAAACGAGAAACGCTGGCCAACTGTTTTTTGAGCAAAGGAAACAGTTGCCGGAACGAGGAAGCTGCCATCGTAAGGATCGCCTTTGGTTGTGCAGGGTAAAAAATCAATAAACGTTTCACTTGTGTTTAGGAATGTCTGGAATCACATAATTAGATCAGCGGTGTTAATTTTGAAGACATTTCAATTTTTCTGTCGAGCTTAGAAAACCCGTAAATTAAAAGGTAAAATTTAGATTGAAGCCTTATCGAAGGCTTGTTTCACTCAATTCACCACATAGGCAAAAACGTTACTTAGTATAATGCAAAACCTGTTTACTATACTTTTCATACCAAATAGTTGTATCGTAGATTATTACTTTTGCAACGGTGTTGAAGCCTTTTAAACAAAATGAAATCATCTTTTCCCTTCCCGAATGCAGGGATTTTTTTTTTAAATGGCAGAAAATCATTTTTCCTTTTCCTACTGCGGAGCGAAAGTTGATGTTCACGCTGCTCCGCATATTCGCCATTAATTACAAAGATAACATAAGTTAACCAAAAGTCAGAACATTAATCGTAGGACTTTTTTTGTTCGATCCCTCATTGGTTTCTGCGTGAGTGTAATAATCGGTTTGTTGGACAGTGTGTCTGAGAACTATAAATTAACGGCCGAAAATTTTAATTAAAAAAAATCATAATGAAGTGAATGCAAGAGTTGCTGACTTTCTCAGCGCATTCGAATAGCAAATAAAAAAAATTCTACTAAAAATTAAACTCAAAAGTGAAACTTTAAAGTTTCCCTGTTTTTAAATTATTTTTTCTCACGAAATCAGCATTCGAGATCCCTTGTTCCAAACTCATACAAGTCAATGAAATAAAATGAAACGGTAGCGTACGAAAACAGGAGTATTAGTTCGCAAAAACTGGTTTGTGGAGACATTAAAATTTGCAAAAAAAGCTCGCAAAGCGGTACGATCTTTGGCGGGTCTGTATAAAAGAGTGATTCGCGCAGAGGATCAAACGGAATTTTTAGCGTAAACTACAAGTCACAGTAGACGACACTGAAATAATCGTTGAAAAAGCAGGAAAGCGGCCTCACAGCAGTGGCAAAACAGGAAGAACTTCATGTTAAAGAATCTAAAGACAAGTGAAATCAACACCGAATTCATAGCCATCCGATCGTCAACGCCGCTCCAGCGAGCAGCAGCAAGAATACATTCGAGGGAAGCGAAGATGCAGGCAGCATACCCGCAGCATATTTTCGCAAGTGTCATTCCGGTTGGACCGAAATTTGGTCAACATCAAAATCGGAATCTGCATTAGCAACGGCACGGCGCAGGTAAGAGAAGGACCGACTGTGTGAGAGTGAACCAGGAAGAGCGCGAAACGATTGTGTGCGAAAGGAGTAAACAGGGATCGCTAGTCTCGTGTCCCGGCGGCCTGTTTCGCGTGTGCGGTTTCATGTGATCCTTCGTGTGGTACGTCTGGTTCGTCGGTCTTGTGTGGTGCCGTCGCGTTTGGTAGGCAATTTTTTTTTCGCCTTCCTGTCTGTTCCGCGTGTGCATTATATAGTGGCGGTCGTGTTGGAAATAGTTCCGTGCGCCCCGCATTTCATTCATCAGTGTGTAGCGATACCAAGTGAATTTTGTCCTTTCCAGAGTCTGCTTGCGTGCGGCTAATCTGTGCAGAAGTCGGGAGGATTATGTGTGAAGTGGTTTGCGTTTGATGAGTGTCTTCTAGAAAGTAGGAAAATTTAGGAATCAAACAGACTTCGCTGCTGCTGGTGTTCACATTGAGTCGCATGTCGACGTGGTAGATTTCCGGTGTGTGTACACGATTGGTTCCACGGGTTTTCCTTCCTATTGTGCCACCGAAAGCTGGATACAATATTGGAGCCGTGGCAAGGGAATCCGCAGCGGGTTGCTTGATTCGGATCTGCGTCCGGTTTCGAATGGTTACTACCGGCCTACCCCGAAACGATAGTAGTGGCACGAACGTAACGAAACGAGAGCAAACGCGCGGCACGACCGTGGGTCGACCGGTAATTTACAACGCACCGTTGAACTGTGATGGTGCTCGACGTGCAGAATTTCTATCGTAAGGAGCCCGACCGGCTGAGGCAGCCGCGACTCGTGTAGCTCTGCCATGACCAAGCATCTCTGGAATTGCGATACATCCTGGCGATGTGTCCAGGCATTGGCGGTGATCCTGACCATCCTGCTGTTGCCCGGTTCAGGTAAGTCTGCGTGGTGCCGTTTGCCCACGCCGCCTTCGGGCGAAGATTTAATATGTGTATCTACCACAAATTGACTATAAATCACAGCTCGTCCGTCGACCAAATTCGAGTTTTCGAACGGTGGTCCGCACGCCAGCCTTTTCGCGAAAAGCGAATCAAAGCAAAGCGACGCAATGGAAAGATATATGGGGCGTTAATAGGCGTTAACGGTTTTCGAAATAATATGTTCATGTATTTCGGTTTTTCATAAACTAGAAAGGCCACTGATGGCCCCCTTCCTAACAGGTGACCACCTCAGTTAGTATTTCGAGACTTGGAGAATCGTCAGTAATTTCCTGTGGTTCAATTTAACTATCGTACCACGACTTAATGCTACGGTATACGATTACGATGCGAATTCGATTGGGTCTGCTGTGGCGTTCGGGTGTGTGCAGGTATTATGTACCAATTCGGGTTAAAACTGCTGATGTTAGAAATATATGCGTAACAGGCGCTAGGCGTTCATTTCAGCAGGACCCGCGGCCCGTGTATCGCGTTCACGTATGGCCGGTAGCCTTGGGGATGTGTGTGTCTGCTAGAGGATGTGTGCTGGTGCCTGAAATGTGACCACGTGTTTACGAAGCAAATCAAATCGCGGCTCGCAAATGAGTCAAGCCTGAGAAGAACGGTAGACACTAACCGCTGTGCGTTGGGTGTGTCGCGAAGGAAGCAGCAACAGACCACAAGAACAGGAAAATATTTCAGCAACATCAGGGCCTACCGCGGGCGAGCGGGACGAAGACAGCAACGAATAAGATATGGTGAAGAGCGCATGTGAGGGTTTTCTTCACTTTAAAGTTTCGCGGCATAAACCTCGGGATCTTGCTCGGTTGAAATGCTGATGGAAGAAGAGGAAAAAAACATACAGTCCTCACCGAGGAACAAACGCCCCGGTACGTCATACGCTCGATAAAAGAAAACCAGAAGCCTACGAGGAAGTGTGAGCGAAGGACACTGAACGTGAACGGTCTTATGCTGCGGAAGGGGAGCGCAATGGGCCGCCAAGAAACCCGACTCGCGGAAACCAGAACACGTGATGTGATGCGCTTGTTCCATTCTACGCTTTCGTATCTTTTCGGCTTCGGTCGGGTTTCTGCAGTGTGTTGATAGCAGCGAAAAGAATTTGCAAGGGGCGCGACAACAGCAAAGGGGAGCAGGTGATGAAAGAAAACTCATAAGGAAACATAGCTCAACAAAAAAAAACTATGCAAAAGAGAGGGATATGAAATATAACTTTGCCGTTGGGGAGAGAGAAATAGCTGCATGAACGGGGCGGAAAAAAAGAAAAAAAAGGGCGAGGGAGCGAGAACGAGCGTTGGAGAGGGCAAATTCGAGTGTGGGAAAGAAATAGAGCACGTATGCGAAAGTGAATGTGTGAGGGAAACAATAGTCGTCGAGGAACTGTCGCGAAAAAAGTTATTAAGTCTTGTGTTAACTCAAGATAAGGGCCCATATACAAATGAAGCCTACTATATGTATGTATAGTGCAGCGAGCCATTGGCGCACATTTTAAAAGGAATAATGCTGTAGGAGCACGGATTTTTAAAGATGTTATGAAAAACAAACGGTAGGGGTGTCCGAGATTGGATCGATTTTTGAAGTAGATTTCATGGTCGCATGCACACGAACGTACGGTACGAGAAGGGCGGCCAGCCCCTATTGTATTAAGGGCAAAAAAGCACCACCCATTACTGGCGTAGAACATGTTTGGAAAAAGAAATTGAATGGATAAAGAAGAAATAACATGGGGAAAGCAAGGAAAATTCTGCTGACACACAGTACGGCTAGGCTGCTCCTACTTCCTTCCGGAAGCACTGGAGGAACCCGCACTTTACACGCACACTGCCTCCGGTACACGAAACGCGTGCTTCCTCCCAAAAGGGTGCCGGGGGGTGGGGCATCAATATCGCTTCCTCACCTGTCAGAATTGGCCGTTGACAGTAAGGTCGAGTGCTCCGGTGTCTGACTCGGCGGTTCGGTCGCTCCGACTCAGGCCGCCGGTGTCTGCCGGCTCGAAGCGTCCCCTCCTCATCCTCAGCTCCTTCCGCTTCCTGTACGTTGCGTATTTTTTTGTGCCCTCCCGTTTACCGAAAACGGTTCCATATTGGGTAATATATTTAATTGGACATATTTTATGGGTGTTCCTTTTTTCACCGCAATGCTTGCGTGGCTTTTCCGTGACGCGTGGGGAAGCAAAGGAAGGATGTTACTGCAGAGGACGAAAGGCGTAGGTTTCCGTTGCTCGGGCAGCCATTAGAAGTTTAGTTTTTCAGTTATTTTGTCAATAAACCGGAACAAGTTTGGTGTAGCATTGAATCCTACTACACATAACCCTACAAATGTTTATAGCTCAATGTCTACTGACTGTGTTTGGATTAATTCATAACGGTCTCAGCCCTATTCTCTCGAATAGTTCTATTTACAGAGTTTTTATGCTCAAAACCGAACAATAGTTCGATTTGATACAACACTCTTGAAATTCGGTGACCGGCTTCTCATCCATGCAAGAATTGTCCAACTAAACCATGTATAGTAAATCCGAGCCCGATTTGTTGAGAGAAATTAATGATTTTCAATGACAAGAGAGATTATGGGGTCATCGGGTGGATCAGGTCGTCGTCTCTGTTTTTTTACATACATCTTACAGTGTCGCGTGTAGAGGTCTCGTGTAATGACATTTTAACACCACCTTCAACGGTAAACAGAATTAATACATCTTGCTGGTCTTGGGGACGGTTTTTATCTGCGCCTTACGACAAAACATTCGTATCGAAGATGGCACTGCAGAAAAGGCACACATTTCAACTCCTCCTCCGAATGGGGGTTTCATCAAACGGAAGAAAAATTGTGGCGTCCGACTCCGTTAACGAGCCGTCGCCGGAGATGTCATAACAAATTTATGCTAACGCAGCCACCATTCCACCTCCACCGTTCGTCGCTTCCTGCAGTGTCGCCCGGATGCAGTGTCTGCGGTGCGCTCTCACGAACGGAAAGAGCTCTACGGTGACAAATGAATGGCGGTATCGGACGGATCTGCACGTATCCCAAATTGTGGGTGCTTTTTTTTGGTTTGCCGACAGGCCGATTGTCTACCACCCCAGCCGAATTACAAGTATAGCACTAGTTGCGAATCGTCGCGAGCGCGGTGCGTTTCTTCTTCCGTTCGTGACAATTTGGCAATGTGTGAGAGATATATAACATGCCTCGTAGTGGGCAGATTTATTGCAATTTTTCACCGAACGACACCATCCGGTAGTCCACACGCCGGCTTCAACCACAAGATGTCGGAACTCTTTGGTTTTTTCCCTGCACGCTTATTTTTTCGTTCCATCATCATTTCCAGCAGGAACCTCTTCCAACACACTACTTGTGGCTGCTGTAGCTGGCCGCTTCCGCGGAACGGCAAGATTTACTGTCGCGACGCGATTTAATGTTTCATTTCATTAGGCATGCTGGCGACTCGGCCCGAGTGGCGACACTAACGGAATCTAGAACGATCCTGGGAAACCTGCTTTTCGGGGCCGGAGCGCGCCCGCCCACGTTAAAATCATAGTGCGAAACGATGGCATCGGATGGAGGGAAAATTAAACGCGCGTGTATTTCCCATGCGTGGTGCAAAATTTATGCGTATTTTCTGCGGCGGTTTTCGTGAAGATGCGCATCTTTGTTTTTGACCCGCCGGAATTGGCAAAATTCGGCGAGCAGAAAATCTATGTGCAAACCGAACCGAACGAAATAAAAAAGGGAAAAAAGGGAATGCTTATTCATTCGATTGGAGCTGGGCGAAAAATACACGTTTCGAACGATATTCGTGTATGGAAGGGAAAGATTTTAGCACCGATCGCCTGCATACGCGCGGCACTAAAACTGCGACACTCTCTATTTCTGTTTCTGGGAACTATAGGGTACCATAGTCTACAATTTCGGTATATATCTAACTGGTTCCAAAATCGAGCAAAGACGGCCCTAATGTCAGCACACGGTCGAAGAGGCTGGAGGCAGTCGAAGAGATAAATGGATCGCTATCGCCGGATCTTTTCAACAGTGGACCTCGCGCGCCAGAGGCTAATGAATATTCGATTGATTAGAATTGGTCGACTTATACCATCGGCCCGGCGAACAGACACATCGCTGACTAGCGTGGAAGTTGTGGCCATGATGGAGCACGGCAGGCTCCCGCTTATAGCCCCACCGATTGGCTGAAACTCACTGGCTTTCCACTATGCTAATCGGCCCCCAGGGCGTTATCTCCGCCTATTGGCTTCATCCCACGGCCCACTATTGCCCGCTGGCTGATGCGGTTGCTACTCGTGCCACTCACAATCATTCACGATCGTGTGAAATCTCTTCCGCCGAGCTGTCCAATCACGTGTAGGGAC
>JAOEFI010000007.1:102305-120344 GCA_034621735.1 Anopheles plumbeus
GCGATTCAGTTTTAAATGGAAAATGTTTCCAATTCAATCCGAAAATATAAGTAAACATGGAACTGTTAAAGACAGTGACGAATAGGAATTAGATGATTCTCGATTTTTTCTGCTTCTACACACCTACTTTCGTACATACATAATGGATGAAATAAATGGATTACAATGTAACTAAGCCGTATTCAATATGCTACAACTAAAGAGTAGACACTAGGCCATCAAAGGTAGATAGGTTTTATCGTAGCTGATCGTAGCTGATTATCATAAACCGGCACGGCAAGGTACCGTTACCTTCGTGGCAATTGACAGTCTGCTGCCGTTCAAGGCTGTTCACAGGATTCTCCGAGTGAGTCTGAATACCGTGTCAACGCCTACGTTTTTCTCTTTGTAGAAAAGTGCAGTATTTTGACTGCATTTGGAATTTATTTCAGTATTCAGCCCAAGTTTAGAATAAAATTTCCAAGACATAACGGTGGCAACATTTTTAGCTATAGAAATATCCATATTTCTATATCCATATTCTAAGGCCCTTTCTGCTGACCCTTTGTCACGTTACGGATGTGAAAAACCAGACCACCCCATTGCGTAATGATGACCATAATTTTTGTTCCTATCATCATCGTCATCAACATCATACCCTATAGGTCACTCTATTCTAGAGGACAAAAAAAAGTCCACTGTCGCATAGCTTTTTCTACAGCAGCTGAGTGTAGCATTCGGCTAAAACAAAACAAAAAAAAAAGGTGAAATTTCAACTAGCCGAAGGACCTTTCCATTTTATTGCCGAAACGACACGGTGCTAACAAGCACTCTTTCCGCCCCGAGACGTGGTCTTGCTACCAAGTCCTTAATAAAATACCCGCAGCAAAGCTGGCGTGCAGACTGGTACTAGCTACGGGTACTTGGTTTAGTTTTCCGCTGTGTGGAGGTGCCTGCTCGTAGATTATATTTTCCTCCAGCAACGTTCCAGTTGTGCTTCGACGAAATTTGTACGATACACATTTTTTTTTCCATGGCAAAGTTAGCTGAAAATGGATTATGCAGTATATTGCGTTCAGAACACCGGTTTCGTTTATTCGAATGGAATGTTCAGTCAAGCTTTAACTTACGGTACGGCAGTCAGATCATTCGGTGAACCGTGATCGAGACGTCAAAAGCGGGCAAGGTAGTCAAAAGTAGTGCCAAGGCCAGTCGAGGGGCAGTGGCCTCACGAAGACTTGCCCAAGTATAGAGATTATAGTGTGTACTATTGCTTTCTGTTTTCAGTGATGCTGTTAGTTGATACGCCAAACATTTATATTTCTATCGGTTATTTGTGCAGCGTATACACGAAAATGAAGTGTTTTTATATACAACAGAGAGCACTATTCTGGTCGCTCTATATGGCGCGCAGGTAACATAACCTAACCCTCTACGGCATCTAGTGGGCCCGCGGGCTCTTTAGTTGTCACCTTCGTTTTAAAAATACCGTGCTGTCGTGAAACTCGATCCACTGCGTTCATCTTTTTCATTCAGGTTTCGGGCGATCGCATCGACGCATCGTCGGAAGCATAAATTCTACCCCATTAAAAAATAGCCTTAACACTAATTCTCCTCTTTTCGTTTGGTTTGTAGTATAGCTGCTACAGTCTTCTTTGGAGGGCCTATCGTGTTCCAGTTTCTTTTTTTTTACTTTATCTTTTGGTTAGTGGCATTCATTCAGATAAATATAGACTTGAGATAAAATATAGACACGGAAAAAGTTGCCGCACAAAACTTGCTCAGTATATCATACACACTCAGCTTAATCGAGATACTAAGCAGATAGAGCAACACTAGCTATGCTACAACTGTGGAATGCAATGGAAATGTTGACTCAAATAACAAAGAGAGAGTCGAGTCCATAAAAATAATGTTATTACAATATTTTCCCAAACATATGATCCGCATAATATCTCGAGAATGTACTGTTGGAACATGAAAGCGGGATTGGGATGAGATGATAATTTCCGCCAACAAGCGGAACAGATCCAATATTGAAATTTTAATGTAAACAAGTTTATGAAGCGCTTTATAGCGTCTACCATATCCTTCCGAACGTTAAAATATAGCAAATTACCATTTTATAGATTTGATTTCTACTCGCCTTTCAACACGCGCTCACAATGGGATGAAAAGTATCAAATCTGTTTGTTTGGACTGTGTTTGTGTAGGTTCACCATAAAAGCTCGATGGGTGGTACATCTTCACATTGAATGATTCTACGGCCAACAGCTCACCACGCAGAATACCTGATATGTGTGAGCCGTGGTCAGTGAGAATAGTGTGGATTAAATGTTTGGTTTCGTTATGTCAAATGAGTTGAAGTTGCAAAATTACTATGAATCATTCCTTATCTATTAAACGTAACGTAAAATGGCAAGAGCGCTTTTGCGTTTGAAGCTTAGTAGAACGATTGTTTCATGTACTCAAATGTCTGGCTTCCTAAACAGAAATAAATATTTGAGAATGAAGCGAAATAAGGTAATTTTCCCCGATTGGTAATTATTTACATTTCTTTCTTTTGTGACAATCTAGAGCCGAGCGAGTAAAGCAAAGTCGTGGTGAAGTGTAGCTTCATATCTTCTGCAAGTTGCAGACATAATACTATTATGCTAATGAGTTTTTGGATGAGCCAGCCGCGAAATTGCTTTGAATTGGCCACGATTCCAATAGGAAACAAAACTTGAGCAACATGCTGTTCAAGGAAAGTATTCTTTCGTTTAGTTATTTTGCAAATTATGATAGGTTGATACTATTGGTAGATTTCGAAGAATATGTATAAGTGTTGTAAATAGGAAAACTTGTTATGATTTCAATATACATCATAGAGATGGCGTCTTGGGACATATCGAATAGTGTATCATAGTACTGGGCTGACTGTTGTGGTATCCTCTATTTCACACTTTTCTCCAACAAGAATGATTAATTTATGTCTGACCTGTGATGCAGTATTGACAGCATCGCCATTACATGTGTTGATAAATTTGCTCATTTCGATTAATTTCGAAAAAATAGGCGGTACCTGACAAACAAATGCATCTTTCGATTATGTATTTCAATGGAGAGAATTATTGCTAATTAAAGCCGCTTCGAGTTTATTTCAGTCGCAACGTTTCTCATTCTCTGAATGGCATGTCGGAAAACCGTGTACGTTGTTAGCGGATCCCAACTCCAACCCAACAGGGACCTCTGTTCCGGGATGATTGATGTGGCTATTTTGTTGGACAGCTTTTTCTGCGTGTGTTTGCGCGTGTTTCGAGTGTGGTCATTCGTGTTATGAGGTGCCCGTTAGCGTTCCCCAGAGAAGATATATGCCAAACTGCCCTCTCGAGAAGAAAGTGTTTCTTCTGGCTGATTCGGGCCCACTGGCGAACTGAACGCACGCCTGCATGTACCTGGTTTAAATTGTCTCATGGGTGATGAGTTGACCATAAGGATCCGACAGCATTTTTCATGTTCATGTTTGATGGTTGCCGCTTGTTGAGTTTTTGAACTAAACATGTCCCCTACTTCCCCAGCACTAAAAATAGTTAATTTACTTGCAGTTTGGAGGCAGTGGACAAGCAGCCCGTTTGCAAACCCATCTTGCCGACGTCTATACACATCGTCAAGATATGTGGGTGAATAATTGCTGTAGATTAGGATGGCATTTATCTACTAATAAATAATGCTAATGCTATGCGGTAGTCAAGAGTCCTCCGTGTGTGGAAAACACGCCAGACTTTCTCTAGCCGTTCGTAGCAAGCAACTTTTCATTCCGCTTACATTTGTGACACTCGAAACATGACCCAGGCAAACAATAGACCATGGATGCTTTGAGGACACCTTTTGCATGAATGACCCGTTGGAAAGTGTTGTTGTTTTTTTGGCTCTCGCTGGTGAAGGAAATGAAATGAATAATATCTGCCAGCTAACCTTTCCCGTCCGTTATGCATATGCTTAACGGCTCGGTGCTTATTGACTCATCCATTCGTCTGATGGGTTTCATCGGTTGGTATGTTGAGGATCTCTTGACGCTTTCCGCTCATATTTCACAGTTATATTGCTTTAATGATTAACTTAATAAGCTATATGACACGGAAGCGGACCGTTTGCTAGCAAAGGATGAAGGAATCTTTGGAAAGTATTTATCATCTTAACTAATCCTGGAATTTAATTAAAGCTATTCAAGACAGCACTGACTACAGCAGAACCTTTAGAAAGGATCAAACTAACAAATCCCTCTTGATTTTCTATAGAATCAATTTGTTAACCGGTTCGGCTTGACCATACCTGAGCAATTATGTAAATAATGTTATTCCTATATTTTACGATACCAAACAAGCCCTCACTTGATGACATTACTTTTCTGACATCATAATGCTCAACATCGGAGCGATTGGTCTACGTTGATACTGCGCTTGCGAACGTCTATCTCTTACAAATTACTTGTCGGTGATCAGATCTAGCAATGATTGAATTGTACGAATGGCTCTGATGGTTTTGCCCTGCAGAATGCACTTCTTCCCACTAGGTTTATTCTGCGTCCCTATGTGGTGCATGTGCCGAGGTCGTACATGTGGATGTGCGTCATTTGGCTTTGGATGAAACTGTACCTCTTAGACTGTAATGGTATCCTTGCGCACTGTTTGCACAAAGTTCTCATCAGCTCAACGCGTTGTAGGCTTACCGGTGCAATCTGTCAAAGTATGACAAGTCGTTCATTAGTTTGCCTCACGGCAGGAGTTCTGCAAGAGTGGCTAGCACTTCTGGCCGGGTTTACCAGATAGATTGTTTGAAGGCTTTAGGTAGTTTGTTCGGAAAGTGCTTAAGGCGATGCATTTCCCTTCTTCATCTAGATCGTTGCGCTAATGTGGATCATGTTATGATAGGATGTTGAGTGAATACCAACGTTTATTATCATTAATCAAGCGCACTTGTTGGCGAGAATTGAAGTTTGGCTACGCCTAAGAGTGGTCAGGTCAACCGACGCCGCCGTCTGTCAGACTATTGAGATATTGACCCAAGTACCACCCGTACTGCTGGGAATAAATTTACATATATGATCCCTTTTTTAGTACCCCCTAGTACGGCATGCAAGAGCTTCAAGCAATCGGCAAGATTTTAATTGATTGCTTCGCAAAACAAGTTTCGAGAGGATTGTCTGGCGCCGGACATTTAATTTCCTGTAGTGGCCTGACGTAGCTTGACGTGTGCGGTAGGCTGGCGGTGATGAAGTTATCAATAGGCAAATGTCATGCAAAAATCTAAGAGCTATCTTGTGTTCGAAGCACACTGACAGGAAAGGTGTCTCTCGCTGCTGAACGAAGTCGTTCAGTACGCGCAACTTTGGCAAACCAATTACTGGAAGGGTCCCCAGGCGACGACCACGCGTTATTGGCGGTGGCACTTGTTTGATTAATCGATTTACGATTTGAAGTAACCGGAATCATCTAGAACATATTGATCATTGTGCATACACGCAGTGAGTCTAGCTTACTGTCTATCGATCGCCGTTGGTTCTATCGCCACACGTGTCATGGAAAGCCCTTGGAAAAAAGCGGCCCTCTCACGGGACACAGCACACAGTAAATAGTTTCGACATTCCTCACGTTCACATTCTCAGGTGGATATGCGCAAGGACGATGGTTGTAGCTGAACCTAGAAAGGTCATGTCTCTTTTGGAGTCACAATCGGTTGGAATAGTTCATTAAATGATAGATTGGAGTGTATTTATCACCATAATCCATGTTTTGGCTCGCGTTTTATGTTTATGTTGTATGGCACATGGGTTGATGTAAACATTTATATTCTCGTGATAAATGGCGTACTTGGCAAAGAATAAACAATTGTCAGTATGGCGCCTGTGATAGATGGCTTATTATATTATGGTACCTGTGGCTTATAATATTAAGCTTATAACTGCATCTTTCCCTCTTTGCTGATTATATTTTTATCCTCTTTTCTTTTACAGGTAAATAATCAGACACCAATGAAGCTTATGATAGTTAAACTTATTGGGCGGCACAGGACGAAGGTATTGTCGTTTATGTGTAGCTAGAGGTATTTTCTCTTCCTTGAGTTGGACATACGCTCGATTTATTGCAAACGATACAAAGTACGTTCGAGTTGATCAATGATTGTTTATAACTTGTCCTACACTTACCTGCATCTGTAGGATAAACGTTATCGACTAAATTTACAAATCCTTTATCCGATAAGGTGCGATTTTCATTCGCTCCTTAATAGCGTTGTTATGTTTGACCATTAGTATCTATAGCATCTACAATTATGTATTTAAAATATGACGTACCTTTACCACTTTTGTGGTCCAAGTCGATAAAATATCATGCAATGTTTCTAGTTGTCAAGTTATGTCTAGAATATGTTAACCCAAAAAAACATATTTCGACTGTACCGAAATCGTGAAATATTGACTACGCATGACTGGTGGGAAAAATGGAAATTTTCCTAGACCAAATTCACCATAAGACGCTAAGCTCACCGTATCATACCAAGGCATTTGAACGATAAACTGTTGCTAGTCACGACATAGAAAGAATGAACAATCTGTACTCAACTCTCTTTAAAGCAGTGGCAAGATTTTCCTTTTTCATTATCCAAACACTTAAAGATAGAAAACCATTGGTTGTACGTGTCATATATACGAAGATATTTGGTCTCAGGATCTTAGTTTAATTAATGACGTCATATATGCAAAACCGAAGACACATTTACTGATGTGGCCAATTTGTTCATATAAAAGACCTTTCAGACAAATTTCTAGCAAATAATTAGCAGAAATCCGGGGAAGCCACGCCCGAAACCCTTAAACCAACAAAATCATATTTTTTCAATTTCATTCGATTCTCCCTGTAGAGGATTAACATGGCTAGGCAATGATAATGGGCACCGGTCACGTGATGCATAACTATAAATCTTGCTTAACTATACAAGTCTGGCGATAACGCCGGTAGACGCAATTTCTCACGTCCCTATATCATACTTGCCTTTTTCGGAGCGAAAATAGAGTGGCTTAAGCATGGTTGACTTATGTCGCGACCTGTAGAGAAGCTCACGTGCCACGATTCTGTGAACCATGATGAGTGTTTTCCAATGTAAGGTCCAGAATATGCCGTTGCGCACTGGCCCCTCGTATATCGAAATTGCTTTTCCTACTCAATTGATTTTCACCACTAAGGTAGAACGGGAAGGATGAAACGGGAATTAACCGCATTGTTAGAAGTATAGGATAGAATAAAAATCTATCGTTTATTCACCCCATCGAACGGAATGGCATTTCGTACACATTCGATGGTTCAGGCTACGTTCATTCAAGCAGTTGCAGGTCGCCTGCCCAGGGTTGGCCCATAGGTAGCCCACAGCGTAACAGGTACGAATCGTTGCCCGTATCCACAGGTCCAGAAGGTTCTAGATGAGTCTCTAGAGGGAGAGTGTTTCCGTTCAACAAATTCCCACTTCGGCCATTAATAGGCACATGCACCGTTTTATTACCCCTTCAAGAGGAAGGAAGGGAGCATTCTAATTAACGATGTCGTTGAATTGAGTCTGTCTATAAATCAAGGGTTTTATCACCTGACCACGGTGTCTATTCGTCCAGACACTCGTCCTTTTATTTCACCTGGGAGGCACGTTTCTAATCTGCAGGATAGAACGTACTGATATGTTGATTGATTTTTGTTTTCCGCCCGTGCGCCAGATTACGATAGTTCAGAACAGTTTAACGTTCGTGGCCTTTTTCCAGATTTCTGTCATTATGTAATACACATACTTGGCCATAAAATGTTTTGCGAGGTGTCATTATGTTTTCCTAAAACTATCACTTATTGAAACCGAAAAGCTTTTTTTATATTCACATTGTAAATTGATACAATATGAGTTGTATGTATTACTTACAAAACTAGGATCCGGATATTGTTTTATTTCAATAATATTATTGCTTGTATGAGTGTATGAATTTAAGTTTAAAAACCATCCTGATAGGTATATTGTGACGTAACAATATCACACTCAAGATGATTATTTGACACAGTCTTGAAGTGTCTTCCATTGATACTCACAAAATCGGATCTCGAACAAGCTTCTACTATTATAATGTCGCCGTAAAATAAAGCTTTTTTACTGCGAACGCGTTCATTGAGATGTTATCGCAAGGGAGAAGATTGTGTTGGTCCGATTGAAAAATTACTGCTTTATAATTCATTAGTGCCCAGCCTGTTTGGAGAAGCATTGTGGTGATGCGGAGGTCCATTCATAGATTTTCATTAGTAACAACACATTTTCTCTTTCGAGAGGCGCAGGCGATATGACATATGAGGTGGACCATTGGAATGAAAACCGCTTTTCATTTTCCTTCCCTCCTCGCTCTGCCAGCCGGCTAGCCCTTACAACGATAACATTAACCTAACCTGGTGAGAACTCCTGCTGTGCAATAAATTGATCGGGGCCTTAACTGGGGAGGTCCCGCGCTAATGAGCGTTTGGTGGTTTGGAATTAAATTCAAATTAGTTACCCACGAAGGCACGAAGGGATCTTTCCTTTTTTCTGCTTTCTCGCTGTGGAAACTGCCCACGAATCGATCGGGTATAGGGAACCGAAGACGCGGGCGAAAGATTTACGAGGTCCATTTGGTAGTCCAACAAGTGTGCAGTGGCTTGGAATATATGATATTGTCGCTTTATTTTGTTTCGTTTCTAAGGATAAGTTTGGGGAGACCCAAAATGTGCCCACGCCCTTTGGTTTGTATAAATCGCATATTTCTAGAGTTCGTTTAACCCTACCGAACTAAAGCCAATTCTTGTAAGTTTTCATGCAGTTTCTTCGAAGATGTAGTTAATATTTAATAGTAAAGAAATATAAATTCAAGAAAAAGGAAATAAGAAATTGCGTCATATATTTGGAACAAAGAAATACTTTAATATTTTACTGTATTCTATGGTGTGTGATTTCTCGCCCTCACATCTACAAGCGGTTTCGATACTGAGGGATAACTGTCATCAAAATATCAATCCACATTACTTATCTTTGTCCATACACAGCAGAAAATGGACACCGATCCGAGTAATTTATACGATAATTAAAGCTTCATAAATCAGATCAAAATGTTCATAACTTCTGAAACAAGTTTCTCACAGAATTCACAGGTAATCAAGCCTGTGTATAGTGGGGCAACAAGGTGCCGCTAGGGAAGGCCTTTTTTCGTTTCTTTGAAATTAAAAGCTTCCGACCGTCGATTCCTTTTTCCTCCGCGCGATGTTTTATGTCTTCCCTTGCTGCCGAGTGGTGAGGATGAGTGGCTGCGGATTGCTTACATGGAATCGCTTATGAAAATGGTCTTCTCTACTAAGTTCGTTCGTGCAGCGGCCAGCCGCGGCAGGTGAAGATGATCCGGATTCTGAACGAGATCGCACTTCTAGCCCAACTTTCTCAGCCACAGCCTCGTTGACAGTTTTTTTCCCTGTCCTTCTTTACATAAGTTTACGAGGCGCGCAGGCTCGCCGATGGAAATCCGATGGAACTCTTATCGCTGCCTTCGGCTGTTTATTTTATGGCGCTACACTTTGGTGTCGGCGACTTGTGAGGACGAGACCGTTGATCGTGACCAGCGCGGTGGACAGCATAAAACTGAGCGATAAAATACTCAAACCGCAACGAAATAGCCCACACTCACCGGAGCGTCCGCGAAGAGTCTCCTTCCACCGGTCGGAGACGTTTGCATTGGTTTGAACAACCTACGGTTCGAGGCCGAGCACCGCTGGCAACAATCGATGGAAGAAATATGATACGATCACGAATTAGCACCTTTTGTGCGTTCTTTCTGCTTTTTCGGTGAGCAAACGAAATGTTCTCGACACCCTTCTGTACCATTTGACAGATGCCCACCGTAAGGGACACCACTACCGTCGGTGTCACCATTCAACAGAGCTCACTCGATGGGCCTGTTGAGATGACTATGTAGTAGGTTGAGTTATGTCCTACCATCAGCGCCGCCGTGTGCACGGTTGAGTTGCGGATAATGGGGTGTTGAATTGATTCAAACACGAAAATAACGATTGACAATTCAGACCAGCGGTTTACAGTGGGTTTTAATCTTGAGTGCAAAAAATCCCCCGAAAGGGTCAAATGCGATGATTTGTGTAAATCATATGTTACATATGGATAAAGATAACTGTAAGACGCAAGCGTCATTATGTGGTAATTCCGTTTTCATGTCTAACAGGTAATGTTTAGTTCTTCAATTCAATTAATTTTAAGCAAGCTATCTATTTAATTTTCCAAAGATATTTCGATAAGCGATTGTGTTGCGACGGGATAACGGTCTGTTAACGGTTTTGGCTATTACTTAAAATCGTAGGAGTTTGTTCGCCTAAAACACTTTTTTGTGTTATTTGAGAAGTTTAGTTTAACGATGGGAAAACGCGAATCTTTTATTTATTTCAACTCTTTCACCCATCAGTGTTGAGTTTGGCTAGAGATGCCAGAGCTAGTCAGAGTCAATAAACGTCGCTGCGTTGAATCGCTTCCCATCTTCGTAGCTGATCGTAAACCGATGTGTTTCATTTAAATAATGTTTACTGACTATACCCGGTAGATGCTATCGGCAATGCAGCGAGATTCGAGGCGTCTGAAATCTAGAGGTTCCGTTACCGCATCATAAATTGTCACCCCTTTTCGAATTGATGCCACTTTCGTATCAGATTTTCGTAAGATAGGGAAGATGTGAATCTCTCGTACATATAAATTGTTGTTTTAAGTTGCTATACGTGCACTAATGTTAATCTGTTTTATCAATCTTGTTATCGACATGTTCAAATAAAGATACTTCCGAATGTTCAAAATATTTTAACAATAAGATACAGTCAAACATACCAGCTCCGGAGATGAGAATTGAATTGTGACCTTTACTCAAAATATTGTTATTTGCACTGTAATACCTAAGGCACGAATTGAAGCTTTCGAGGCTATAGTATTAGCACGATGTTAGCGATCTATTCCTCTTATATGACAAACAGTTCTACTGTAATTTGATATAGCATTTGTCACTACCATATAATTGAAGTGTTTATCTCTTCATTTTAACTCTGTATTTTATTTCGCCGATCCGGGGTTGCTGCGAACACGAATTGAGACGTACGAATAAAATCGTTTCCAAAAGTGTACATCGTTGTCGTATATGGAAGTCGGCATAATAATCCCTTCGTAACAGGTTGCGTGGATTTTTCGTTCGAGTAGGGTGATATTGCTCATAATTCACGGATTCTTGATTCTTCTTTCTCATTATCATCCCTCCCCAACGCTGGCGCGATTAAGCAATAATAAAGCTTATTCAACTTTCATTCGCATCCGTGCAATGCTAGTAAGTTTAATATTTCCAGTTTTCCAATGCAATCTTTGTTTCAGGTTATATGTGTCAGGTTTTTCGCGGCCTCGCTGGCTGAAGCAATGTTGCCTGTAGCCGCAGCTGTGTTGAAATATACTCATATTTTTAGCGTGTTTATGGGTGGGAAGATTTTTTGCGAGTTTGATACTTGTCTTTAGTAATAAGTTGCACTAACATTTCCAGTCTATACAAGTTTCTTGACCCAAATAAAACATTTAACACTTATTGGGTGAACAGTTATTAAAGCCAATCTACTAAAATTGTCAATATTTGCTTAAGTGAATACTATGCACACTACTTTCTTACTGATACGCTTATATATGTCCTTACAAGCACACGTATATGGCAGACCACAAAACATCTGGATTTTTTCCACATCTGGAAACAACACTAATCCAAACCAAAGTCATAAGCTTGGTGTCATGTTGGTTCCATATAGGTTCTGCTGGGTGCTGGTCGCAGTACCTACTGAGTATTAGGAGTTCTTAGTTGCCAAACATTCCGTACACAGTCCACTAGCAAGTAGTGCACTATCAGCAAACTTCCAAACGAAAGTAAAAGCGTCCATTAGGCCATCGAGCATGAATGGAAACACTGATATCTTAATTATGCAAACCTTATTCCACTGTCGTATCGATGCAAGGGATTGATGTTATCCTAATAAGGCACACATTGACACTGCCGGAATATTAAACTTTACCACGGCTGATGTTAATTGCACGATCGTTTAATGAGTAATTTATGGTTTTAAACCATCCCCTTGGTACGCTCACAAATGAGAAATTGATAGTGGATGTAATTAGTGCAATGCAAGCATGGGCAGCATGGCGAAATCAGAACCGTCACAGACACGCTGATATGGAGCGATGGCCGCGAATGTTCCGCAAAGCGCCAGGCTGTGCAAAGTATCCACCTGTCTGCTTTAAGGGGAGCACATGCACATGGCTAATTGAGAAATGATTATCGTTATTTTATCATCAACATTACGGGGCCGGCCACTGTACGGTTACTTCTGTTTCGCTGCTAATGTTGCTGTGTCCCGTTGGTGGCACCGTCATCGTTCCATTCATCTACCAGTGGAAATCCGTTTTCGAAGTATCGACTAGTTTATCAACTTTTTACGACGTGCTCCACCTGATAAGTGATATAGTTTTGTGATATCAACCGCGCACTACATTCCAGGACATGCTCTGAGTCTGAGAAGTCGGCTACGGTTAGATTGATAATGCTTTTTATTAAATGTAATTGAATACCATCTGGTGAAAGCGGAACGTCTGCGGCGAATTCCAGGCAGTTGAGATGTACTTTTTTGTTATCTCCGATTCGCCCATAATCTCGAAGAAATTGCTTTAGTCGCGTGATCCAAAGGCGTTCGCCGTTCAAGGCAGGCGTGTCCACTGTATGCAGCACAAAAGGATGTGCAGAAGCTTCCCCAAAACACGAGGAGCACAGTACATTGCACGCTAAAACAACCGCTCGTCCTCTGCACGAAACCTGTTCTGCTCAGGACACCACGGCGCATGGTATTTTTAGGCGCGGTGTACTCGCTGGTCTATTTTCGTCGGGGTTTACGAGCAAGACGTCTAGAGGAGAATCTAACCATCCTGACGATGGTGAAGGCCGGAAGGATCTAGCATGGTGAGATCATGCCCCACCAAGAAGGTGCTCGGTAGGGGGCCCGTATGGTACGAAACACAGAAAGGGACAGCAAGAGCTATGGCTGGAACACGTGGAGCAAAATCTTAGGAACATCGTTTGTTACCGGGAATTGTGAACAGCTAGCGCGGACCTAGCTAAACATACATCATAGATTTTTAAAGAAACTCTAGAACTGATTGAAACGCGAAAAAATAGAATGCCCATTGGCAAATTGCTAATAGTAAAGTAATTTCGAGAAAATGTATTCTATTATTGAGCTTTATATTATAAACATGCAATACACTTCATTGGTTTCTCATGTTTTGCTATCCTACTGATCAGTTTTGCTGTGTACTTCAGATAGTTACTATATATGTAGTTATGAACTCCAATAAAATTTGATTCATTTATGGATCAATCAAGTCTCATATACTAGTATGATTGAATTTTGCAATTGGTTGACATTCTTGCCCGCATCCACACATCAACAGTCGGCCTGATCGAGTGTCTTACTCGCACAAACGTCAACCGATCGACAACAGAATTGATTGCTGGTTTGATTGTACCAGCGGCTGGTAAGCTTGTTAGCAGATTTATTGGTTTTGATCAATGTCCATGCTGCCGACAGTTAGCCGCCGGCCCAAGGGCAACGGCGTCTTGAGAACGATTTTGACAAAGGCTAGAGATCACTGCCAATAAATTTGTGCAAAATTTAGTCATCCGAAACCGCTGGGAACGGCTGCCACGGATCATTATCATATGCAGGGCTGCAGAGTGCAACTGAAATGCTCGCTGGGCATCTAAAATCCTTCCATTTGTCAAGCCATTTTGGAATTGTATGACAGAGTTATTAGATTGAACAAAAAAAAAAACACTTCTTTGACCAACTTAGTTGGTGTTTTGTCCCTTTCTGGGTCTTGCGGGAAGCAAAACGAAGGGACTACCTTCTTGTAGCTCAGAATGGGATGGAATTTGGATCGTATGATGCAACTATGTCACTTTCCGCACACCCAGTGCATCCTGGCCCCATACACATCCACCGAACTTGGCCCAACAGATTGGGCCGTGCTGAACGGATCATTAAAAATAAATAAAGGTATTGAAACCCTTGAAACCCTTAAAACAAATGAAAGAATGCACCCTGACGATCAAAGTGCCATGAAGTTTGAAATAAAGGGAACACCGAAAACGGTGCTACAATAAATTATCCCTAATTTTATTGTGTGCCACTTGAGTCCGAGTGACGATGAGAGAAGCAGAGACGATAATGTGCATTTTGTTTTTTCTCTTGCTGGTCAATCTTTGGCACGCGGATGCTTCGCGGAACATTTGTTTGCCGATGGAAACCGTGTGTGCAGTCGTTCGACTCCTTTTTTTTTTATATTGTTAATCAATCATACCATTCTCACTCCATTTTCCTCTGAAGGCAAACCTCCGGAGGGCCTGCGTCGCTGAAGCCTGCCAGACGATGCTGCACCACGCCGAAATTTATCCGCTTCTCTTTGTGGCGCTCTTTAAAGCATGGAAAAGGGCTCGGATGATTTTGCTGAATTCCAGGAGTTTTGCGAAATGATTTATTCCAAGAGAAAGGGTTGCGAAGACGAGCCCGATGGCGGATCGTACGATGGCTGTTATATGGCATGTTTAACGGTTTGGACCGTTGCCATCGAAGCATACCGAGGGGCGGATGGGGATAACAGGAAATTGGGGGGGACGATCGGAATGTGCTGAAATCGTACGATCCGTTTTTGCGCTTTTTCCTTTTGATATTTCGTAACCAAACCTTGACATTGTCCAAGAGCTGGGGCCTTTTGAAAACGATATCAATTATGTAACGATTACTAGCACGAGGACTACTTTCGCGGCATGCTGCAAACAGCTCCAACTTTCTTCAGCTATATATATTGATTGAAAAACGAACGATTTTACTTGAAACTAATCCATAGGATCGGAGGAAAATACTGATTACTGCTACAAAATGCTGCATGTTTACATTAGCAAAGTTCATGCTAATCCTTTTGGATAACTACCGACCACAAGAATTATCAATTATGTAGCGTTTAGCAAAACACTTCATTAATCGTTGCATTGATAACTTCATACAACTGTTGTCAGGTGAAGGTACTGTACTACTAATTGCATTAGTCTATCATCGCCGTGTATCTTAGTAGACCTGTTTGCTTTTTCAACGCAGCTTCATGTGTTCTTACCCTTGCCCCTCGCCCGTCCGCTTCTTTAAAAATGACATAGGATGGGACAAGAAATTAATTATACAAGATTATGATACGGCAGTAAACGGGTGTACATAAATTAAGATCGGCAGAACCACTTCAATGTTACTTGATTACCCAATTAAGATGCAAGTACTTGCGAAACACGTACTCATGCACAATCAACGACACGTAATGAGGTTCACGCGTGATAGAAGGGGGAAGGATCTGTGTTAAACGGTAGGATTTACTTTTCGTTACGTTCGCCCTATAAAAACAAAGAAATACACACCGGCTCACCTGAGACTGAGACTTCTGACAGGATATGCCTTCGCTGATAGTTATAATTTGGCACAACAAACTAGCTTGTGTTTTTGGACTTGAAGGCTAATTCTACAACATTTTGAAGTATTTAATTATGTTAGGGAATCCTCCAGTCTGAGGTGTCAATGTGAACAATATTCTACAAGTCTGAAAAGTAATTTAAACTTATTATCTGAGTCCTTCCGTAAAAAGGATGTGATGTCGAAACGCAGTCGACGGAACTACAAATTGCAGCTTGAGGGTTATTCATATTCTTTAGAAATATATTCACTTGCTCCGAATGTGCTGCCGACTTGCCGGCTACTTGATGGGATTGCAGAACGGGACTTTACAGCGCATTTATTTATAAATGTATATTTTATATTTTATATTCCTTTACTACGTACTTCGTACATTTATAGCGTTTACTAAAATCCTCTACCTTGACGACAATTGCTATTGCATAAAGACCGTTAAGACCAGAATGTATTATCTATCATCTTGGTAAATATTTTATTTACTAGGAAATAGTATCGGGAAACATGTGGGCCGCTTTTTGTGGCTGTCATTCATACTAGGCTTTACTGAACTAATTCCAGCCATTTACCAAATACTGGACACATTCCATTAGCGTCATTACTGTCGGAATGTTTGCTAAGTCTAGGAGACCGAGTGAATGTATCCTTCTCTTTAAGTAGGGTGCCCGTAGTATGAGTGTAGCATTATACATTATGTAGCTTCGTCAGGGTAGCAAACAGATCCCCTACAACATGTCGATTCCGAGTCGATTTCTGTCCACATCGTTACAGTGAAATGAGACATTTGTAGCTAAATCAAAACGTTTCCAAATGTTGTTGAAGTTGAGTAATCATTATGCGGCTTCAAACGTTGCATCTAACACCGCTTACACGGGACTGATACAATGAAAGCCTTCGAAGTCAATATAAAGTAAAATGTGTACTGTTATATACATAAACACACCCATTTTGCGTTTGATAAACGAAAGTTAAAACAATCTACGCTCTGCGGTTCACGGATCTCAATTTTCTATAAATTTGGAAATTACATTTGAATGCTCACCTTAACAAATCTCTAACCAATTAACCTCAACCCTCCCTGTAATGCAACATACTGTTGCCTCTGACTGCCTCTTGTCTGTGTACGGACTTCGTTGCTTATTACTTTTGCGCTACGATAGTAAAACAAGCGCAACTAATCCGAGATTGTACTCTCGCGTAGGAACCGAATGTTTTCTAATCCTTTTTCATTGGCACTGAGGCCAGTTGGCGCCAACACCGGGGTGCCGGTAATGCAAATGCGGACATGTGACCGTCCCTGGGGGGACATGTACGCTTACATAACACCTTCCCTCGCCCAGCGCCGTAAACTACAAATCAGAAAAGCTTAATGGACTCAATAAGTTGTTCATATTTTTCATTGCTACCGCCACGTCTGGTGCAGCTCGTCCGGAGACCATGTATTCAGATTTCCGCACAGACCAGGTGAGATAATCAATTTCAAACTGTATGATGCCTACGATATTTAAATCGACTAATTGAATGGAATGGCAACATTTATCATGAGCTCGAAGTAAGCATAACTTTAAAAGTACCGTGTATCATGTTCTCAATATATGTTCCTCAGTATAGAGTCGAAGTTGTAGCCCTCCATACTTTTAAGGTGTCTTTCAACCATTAGAACTATTGTCCAGAATAGTCTTCGTGTTACGTATCCTTCCAATGTGGTACACTGAGTCAAGTTAGCCAGTACAGTTGCCTGTTCATCTAAACGACGATAATGAAAGTTCAACAACATTTGCTTTAGCACGGATAGCTGTACGATTGTTCCTATTACAGTAGAACAGTGCAGAACGGACTTCTGGTGTTTTCGGAAGAAGTTTTGATTTGCTGACTACACTGCTGGAAGGCTGGAGGTTGTACGCCTGTAGCATAAGTAAACGAGTTTGTACACAAGATTTCGCAGAATATGGAAGTAAGAATCGAGTCGAGTCATTCTGTATCTTGAGACAATGTTCTTCTAGGTTCTAGTGAGTGTTCTCTCTGTAAAGAATCGCCGTTGAAAGTGTTCATGATCAATTTCAATCAGCATATAAACGACTGCAGACAGAATAGAATATTCGTTTCGAATTTCCTACACTTTTCCATCCGCCAGCAGCCGGCCAGCTTGGCTGGTCACTGTTGCCAACCGGAACAGAATCCTCACTAAACAGTGCGTGTGGTATACAGCACCATCTTCCGTGGCGGAAGCGGCAAAGTAGCAACATCATGAGGCGTCAGCATCAGAAACTGGCGCCCCCGGGGCGACCATAAACAGATTTATTGTATTGTTGGAAGTTTTTCTTGCCTTTGCCTGTTATAATGCTTTCACTTTTTATCTGTTCGATACTTCTCTTGCGACAACACAGACTGGCGGGAGAAGTTTCGTGGTTCGATTTCCGGTATCACCAAAAGTCACTAGCAACTTCTA
>JAOEFI010000007.1:120444-159474 GCA_034621735.1 Anopheles plumbeus
CTTGCGACAACACAGACTGGCGGGAGAAGTTTCGTGGTTCGATTTCCGGTATCACCAAAAGTCACTAGCAACTTCTAGTCCAAGTCGCTACAAACGAGACTCTAGGAGCGTTGGGGTTTTCCTTCTAATAGGTAAATTGGCGGAAGATAGCTGCTTGTATCATTTCTGGTTTTTTTTTATATACCACTGTTGCAGAACTTATGTAACTGTTGCAAGTTTTTGTTACAGAAAGAAGCGCCTGTGTTTGCAAACGATTCTTACGCTTCCCTCGGATGAGAAATTAGCTTTTTACGAATAAGTCCCTTTTCCGTCACGTCTTTGCGAACCGTTTTTTGGTTTTCAGGTGACGTGGCCGTATATATCTTATATATAGGCCGTAAATACTGTTTAAATATTTTACAGCATTTCTCTACAACATTAGTCAAATATTATGATTGGTTTGAGTTTCAAAAACCTTCAAAGTTCTAAAAGTTTACAGACGCTAGATATGATGCACCCTCTAACTAAATTCCAAAGCAGAATGTTTGATCTGCTTCTTAAGCTTCTTTTCTACGATTAGATACTGGATAACTGGTTAAATACTGTAACTTTGACAGTAAAAAAGCCACAGGTTGGTGTAGACCTTCATAACTCGCTGAGAGGTTTTTTATTTTCGCTTTCGTCTGATCGCGATACTCGAATGTCTGCAAAACACGGATAGACAACGGTACGTTATGTTTTTGGTATAAATCATCCAAATAAAAACTTTGTAGAGACATGTCTTGGTCGTGTCGTTGGCTAGACTGCCAACGGCTGTAATGGCGACGTGGCCACTTTGTTTCCCCGGAAAAGATCTGTTGAGACTTCCGAAAATCTTCCCGTTCTTCCTACTTCTGTTAAGGGATGGGGCTGCTGGGTGGAAGACCAGCTTATTCGGAGGGATACGAACTTTAACGCGGACGCTTGTTGCGGATAGCGGAAAACCGTCTAATGCTCTGGAAGTGATGTCTATCTCGTTCTTTTCAATATATACGGCAAGGAAAATCCATTCTCATTTTGACATCGAAAGTAATGACGGTGTTTACATTCATTCTGGTGTCCTAAAAGAAACAGTATGACATAATGTTGTAATATATTATTGTTTGATAATTAACTATTATGAACACATATAAGCATTATGAAATGTAGCCATAAATACTCATAAATAAATATCATAATCATAAATATATTCGAAGAAAATGAATCCATTCATAGTTAAATTTGAATATTAGTTATTGAAGTATTGGCAAAAGCTATTGCACAGAGTAAAGGTAATAAATAGAACTAGAACTAGAAAAAATGTAAATGAAGATTATTTGCTGTACTTTATTCGCCTTTGATGGATTAAACTTGTTTATTCAAAAACGGACGCATAAACAACTAAACTTCTTGCTTATCAAATTGAAATCTTGCACCACTGAAATGATTCGTTAATGTGGTTATTTAGATGTATTTTCTAGATGCAGCATGTTGTATTGTCCTATGTGACCAAAAAAGTCAAGGATAAATTGAACAACAATTTCCCTATCCCATCTCTTCGGCATCCGCTCTAAACACTGCTTTGAAGGTCAATAAACTGAGAGACTTAGCCACTAACACATGAAACCTTACATGATGGCACATGGCTGTGCATCGCGGCGTAATGCCTCAAAGAATTCGCCAACTATCGGCCGCATGAACTTGTTTCACCTCGACCGTAAACATCGCACATACTTTGAGGCGCCAGACAAACTTCGTGCGGCATTGGCGTCTATTTATTTTGTTTAGACAAGTTGACAAATCGGGATGCTTTTTGTGTTTCAATCGAGCGAGCGTATGGTAATTCGTTAATGTAGTTCAATTATTTCATTCTATGTTCTATGTGGGTGAATTTGGGGTAAAAAAAATAACTTATGTAATACATATTACATACACGCAGTTCCATTCATTATACTCATTAGGAATACTGCTACTGAAATATAGCAAAGGATGTTCTACTTAACAGCCGGGTTTGCACTCAAGCTTACCATTTCGAGCATAAATCTTCATGCCTGCGCCATTAGTGCATCACTCACAGAAGTAGTCAGCACTAACCGTGCGGAGGAAAGGATTACAGATTGTGGTGCCCGTTGACAGCTTCACTTCTATTGCAATGTTAATCAACTCGTCCCAGGACCGGCCGTGGTCGCACTCGTTTCAAACGAACTGTGAAAAATAAATCTCAATTAAATTATACTAAACTGCTGTCAAGTTTGGCGAAAAAGGTGAACGTGCCGCCACCGGGAGGGCCATGAAACGTGTCCCATGGTTTATGCGTACGAATGCAGAATCGAGTGCATTAGTGCTTCTGGTAGGACGGACGATTCACGCGTTGAACGATTTAAAGTCACGCTGTGCACATGGTGCGTGCATCGGGGAACGCATTAGCGCCAACGTTGAACTTGGTTCGGCTCAGACGGTGCTCTAGATATATGAGTGTTGCTTCTGATTAGTTTAGTCGTTGGCAAACTAGTGAAGTGTAAACATAATTTATTGCACTGCTGTGCAGAGCGCTTGAGCGTGGGAATACAAATATAAGTGTAGGTCAAATGACACCTTACAAAGATAGTGTGTATTAAAAAAATCGTTCCCCTTCTGTTTTTTTTTTTCAAGCTTAAATTGGATCGATGTTACTTTGCACAGTGTTGGGTTTCGCATTAAAATAATTTAGCATAATGTTTAAATTATAAGGCGGTGTAGAAGAATGGTTTTATTGGTTAAACCTAAAAATACTTTAGATGCACAGTTGACCGTCTATGGTAACTAAAAAGGATAAAACTGAAATTTTTCAACTTGCATCCTTTTTTTGTCATTCGAATGTGTATTCTGCTCCTTAAGATATATAATTAATGGTGATAGGCCGCTGTTCAACTATGAATTTTTCATGGCAGTTTCAAAAACAAATCAAGAGTATTCGTTTTTAAAACAAGATATGAAATAGTTGACACATGAAAATCAATTAAAACTCTGTCCGTTGGTTCTAAACGACGGCAATATGCGAATAACAGAACATGGAACACTTGAGGTCACATACACTGATTTAAAATTACCCATAACAATCACATCAGTGTACGAAGAACATTACAAATGGATTATGATTATTGTATTTTAATATATTGATTACTCCCTCATGAGAATGCAAAAAAAAACAACACTGCCACAATTGTTATTGTTTGCAGACATCGCACAAGCAATCTCACCCACTGTGACAGTTTCAATTAAAATAGTACATAGTTGGACGGGGCATAACCCCATTCCGGCGAGATACGTGAAGCATGTGTTGGCTTTCCCGTTTGTGTCCTATTCGCGCTAAGGACAGCATTACAACATCTCATTTGTAGTTGTGGTTTTAGCGGCACCACCGGTAGCCATATTTATTGGTTATCGCCACTGTAACCATTGTCCGAATAATAGGCTGTCAGGTAATAAATATTGCAATTCCTCGTTGTCCCGAAGCAGGCGCTGGATGCAGGACCGACCTACAGCACGGCACATTCGGCTTCGGTTGAGCTGACAAACTGTGAACAGTGTCTGCCCGATACGGTAGTTAGCTAGTCAACTGTGATGAATTGGATTTTATAGTGTACCACACAGCTTGCAGTCATTGACGGGACATTTAGTGACGATTATTCTAGCCCGCAATGTTTGTGATTTCCTGAATAAAATCCTGACAGTGGGTTATGCCGGTGGCACAAGGCTGAAAACAGAACCAAATAAACCTACTCGTGGGAGGGACAATGATTTACTGTTTTCGGTTCAGTTTGCAACATTACTTTCGATTTGGCAGCTGTAAGTCCCACTTCTTAACTCTGCATTTGGATTGAGAAGGGCGAAATCTGTATGTATTATCAGTCCAAAGAGCGTCTGCTACTAACTTACAGGGAGCTGTTTTAGGATATCTGTTCCATTAGCAAATAACACACCTTTAAACAATCGGGGAGCATTGACTCTGTCAATTTAAGCAGATGATGTCGGGTCTGATGACTGAAACACTGACAAGGCCGAAATGATACTGGTTGAATAAAAAAAAACTAGTTACCCTCCAGTGACTCACAAAATAAAGTCGAAGGCTACCTAGTCTCTAGCATTTACCGCAACCCCTCAGCTAAGGCCAACAATTCTGACTCCTAAACCGCGGAATGTGATTCTTATCATAGGTTTCAACCTTCGTAATGTATTAAAAACAAAGAAATCTAATTTTTAACCATACTATGATTCCACAAATTAATCCAATTTATTATTTCCATCTGTCTTCCTCTAGGTGGTGCGCTGGACCCTGGCATCGATCTGTTAGACGCGCTAAATTTACACTCAAACCTATCCCAATATCCAGGGGTCACGATTTCACCGTCGAGAGTTTTTCATTTGTCAGGTAAGTTCACATGGATGCAATTATGTTAATATCGTTTGGAAATCTAAATCCCCTGCTTATCGTTTTGAATGAACAGACTATGGAACTGATCCCGCGAGGTATTGCTGCAACAATTATATATGACATGTGGCCACTAACTGCTAAACTGTCTAGTAGTGTTGGCACCACTTGCTATCGCTGAATTGATACGACTTTAGGGGTATTCAATTTGCAAGAAACAACATATATCCTAATAGTCCTTTATATGTTTATTGCAAACATCAATCCTACGCATGCGTTTACCACAAATACGCAGATAAATGGCCATACGATCGGAATTAGATAATAATGGTCATCATACCTGCGCCCGTTAGTCGGGTGGAGTCTGCCAAGTTCCGGAGCAATGACACATTCCCAACCACTATATGACAGACGCAGAAAGCGCCACCGCCAAGCCTTGGTTTATGAGATACCTTGGTTTATGTATATTATATCGGTTGGAATGGTTCCACCACACCATCCATCCAGGAAGAAGTCTAGACGACAGTGCCAAATCGTTTGTGCGTTTTTGCGTTTCCGTCTAGACTACGTCTAGTTTGTCGACGGGTGTGGTCGCTGGAGCAGTCCAGAGAACTTTTTCTCTCCCACTTTGTTGACGCAGTATTGTATTTCCGGCGCCCAACATGAGGGTACATTCAGCCCACATGTAGAACCAGGTACCAGGAGGCTCAGGGCGGGATTGGATGGATATAACAAAATTAAATGCTTTATATACAGCCTCAATCGAAACTATTCTAGGCGCTTTGTGAACTATGGGAGGACGATACACAACATTTTAATGACGACGACGATGATCGACGTTGTGACTCTTTGGAAGAGTAGTGAAAAGCATTAGGTCAATACTTTTCACAATATGGCTGTAACATGATAACATTATATCATTCCGCGGTCTAAGGTTCACACTGCCAATTTACCCTTTTTGTGTGTAGAAGAATCAGCCCTTTTAAGGAACCTCATGGCAAACTAATTTATTTAATGTTTGACGTAGTAATTGGAATACAAATCGCTTAGTTCAGACTGTCGACAACGTGATGATGATTTTTGATCTCCGGACCTTCAATTCTCCTTATAGGGATAGGGTTGCAATGTTGTTTACTGTGATTGAGGAAATATATTTATTTACACTCTTATCTTTTTTGAGATCATTTTCCGGATTCTTCAATTCATTTAAATGAATAATATATGATATGCATTAAGCCAATGCAATTCACGCTTAGAGCTATAAAATGGTTTAATGTGTATCTATCGTCGCCCCACGCCTTTAAAATAGACAATATATTTCCATTAAAAGTGTACCGTTGTTCGTTTGCCAATGCGGTGTACCTTCAGCTAGTTTTTATGGATTTTTAATGTTTCTTCATACGGCGATACTTAAGTCTGTACTCATGGTTCATGTTGAATATTCCACATTAAATTGCAGTATCAACGGTCCTGCAATGAAACCAGCAACCTGCCGGACCAACTGATGCCATGGAATCAGACGTCCAAGCTAGTTCTCGGACGATCCTTCCCGTTCACTCTACGACTCGCCTGTTCATTCAGCGAAAGCAATAAACATTTGGTTTTCCTGTCTCCACCATTGCATTGCTAAGCTACGGTCGAGCGAAATAATGAGGACGATAAAATAAATCAATAATTTTATATATGGACACCTGCACACGTGTTGTGCCTCATTGGCTGGCAATGTGATAGAGGGTGAACGTTGCATTATTTTGTGCAAAAAATGAGTGGATAATTCAAGAAACTTTTATTAGATAAACTTCTAATGCTAAGGATTTGCTTCCAGGATTTGTTGAATGGAAACTTTTTTTCAAGCTAATTTACGGCAATGTGAGATTGGTACAGTAAGAAGACGATCGGGTTTAATTTTATATCTATGCCTGAGCATTGAGCTGGGTAACATAAAGTGGATCACCCTAGACGCAAGTTATACTGCGGCTCCTATAGTCACGGACTATTTTGGAACAAACCAATTAGATTTAACTGTAAGCGTTATCGTATTATTTCGGTCGGACCAATTAACGGTCGTAAATGTGCTCCTGAACCTTGTATAAATGAAAAACCCTCTTTATCGTAAACGTTTCCGATCGAAAGAATTCGTTAAGATAATATGTTAGAGAGCAACGGTGTAAATTTACTATCCTCATACTCGAGAAAGTTCACTAAATCGATAAAGAATTTTCTTTATCAGTTGTAATACACTTGAAACCCTTTGTAGATCTGTCTCAGTTCACCTGAAACCGAAGGCTATGATATAAAGTTACCTCGACTTGGGGACACATGCTTCTGCTGAATTTGTTGTTATTCATAAATCACCTTGTGGACAGTTACGACCGATTTCGGCCCATTAGGCGAACAAGCGGCATGTATTCAGACCGCCTGTGTAGTGTAGGGCATGAAATAATGGGAGACAAGAAGAGTATCTGTGCCAGTCAAACTGTCATGAGATTGGGTGGCGATGGAAATATAAGGTGATGCTTAAAACGAGAAAACATATGGAAAAATATGAAATTTTTGAATGTCGATGAAATAGTAGTTTACGTACTACATTGTTTTGATAGGTGGTTTAAAAAAATGGCTATAAATTCAGTAAATAAAAATGCTGTTTATATTACTTTTAGGGCGTGTTTACCAGTATTATTCATCCACGTGCAACATTTAGAGTAAAGTGGCGTTTTTCAAACACAGTACTTTTCCAACTGCAAACGCGAATGGTGCGATTGTAGTCACACTTATGGTCGGTCATAACAATTTAGTCAATTTGAGAAATCTTTGATCCCCTTCCACCTTTTGGACCTCATCCTTCTCCCCGTACATATTGTTCAAACGATCATTAGTTGTGAGAACTACCCTTTGTGTCAAATTTGTGTACAGTGCACACACAGTAGCGTTAGCAGAATACACTTGATGTCGTAGTTGTATATGTAACTGATAATTTGTATGGTTATTATTTGGTATGTTACTTTACTGTAATTTTGTCAAACGATGAAAGTAATGAAGAATGGATTACCGTCGTATTAGGCACAAAACGGAGCAATTTCTAAATCCATGGCTAGTTGAAAATTTCTTCCAGCTCATAAATGTGTTAATAACTGTAGCATGGAGCGGTTCTTCCAATCCATTTTCTGATCCGAGGTGTTCGAGTCAGTCCTTCAGCACCGCGGTAGCGTCTCTCAGCAAAAACGGACAGTATGTTATTCAGTTTCAGTTTGATCGCAGCTATCCGACAAGCACGACGATGCTCTGGTTCGGTAGCAGAAACCGTAAATGAAGAGCTTATGGTGTAAAGTGATGGCAATTGTGGCGACTCTGGTAGCATTGGTTGTGATTGATGTTTGTGGTTCGCAGGGCAAGAATATTCTATACATAAGTTCTGTTGCTTCACCGAGTCACTTTCTATGGTGAGTGGAAATTTTGAGTAGATTATGATAATCTGTTATAGTGACGTAATGAACTGTACCACCATAGGAGTGAGCAATTATCCAAAATGATTGCAAAAGCTGGACATAACGTTACCCTGCTCAACATCTACAAAGAAGGAAGACTACAAAATCTACACTTTATCAAGCTCGACGGTGTTGACGAAACGCTAACGTTGGATGGCCCGATAGACTATCTGGATATGCACCGTCTGTCTCCTCTCGAGCTGCACGCCTCTTTTGTCGATCTGGAGATCACAGTCTGCAAGCTTGCGCTCTCTTCAATCCAACTCTGGCGGCTTATCAATTACCCGCGGAACTTTAAATTTGATCTGGTCATTCATGATCATCTGGCCGGGCCATGCTTGTTGTGTTTATTGGAACGATTCAATAATCCACCCCTGGTTATGGCTTCGGCATCAAATGGACTAACGAGCACGGAACACCTCTTTGGTTCTCCGGTTTTCCCAGGATTCATTCCTAACGAGCTCGCGGACAACCCTATTTCTATGGGATATCTGGAGCGAGGATACAACTTTTTCCTCACATGCCTAGAGTCACTTTCTAAACGATACTACGTCAACCCTCGCGTTGATCGACTAGTGAACAACCATTTTCCCAACATATCGTCAGTCTCACACTTGGAGTCAGGTGCTACGGTGGTGCTCTTGAATTCGATTGCCCTGCTGGAACCACCAGAACCACAAGTATGGCGAGTGGTAAATGTTGGCGGACTTCATATTGACGAGCCAAGGCCCCTTCGAGGCAAGTCCTACTTTCGTGGCCTTCCACCAAATACAACCTATGAGAAGTGTGTGTACATATCGTTCGGGAGTAATGTAAAACTCAACAGCCTAGCAAATCCGGTGGCTCAGTCTTTAATCGCCATTGCACAACAGTTACCGCTCGTCAAGTTCCTATGGAAAACCGATATTCTCCTCGAGCAGCACGCCGACGGTACTGTGCCGGACAATGTGATAACTTCCGATTGGTTTCCTCAAAATGACCTTTTCGGTAGTGGAATGATCGATGTGTTTGTCACCCATGGAGGGCTCTTGAGCGTTCAGGAAGCGATATGGTACGGAATACCTATGCTTGGTGTGCCTAACTATGGGGACCAGTATCAGAACGTCCGTCGAATCGAAAGGCTAGGTGCTGGAAAGCGACTGCTGCTCGAAGATGTGAGCCCAGATACACTGAAAACCCGGTTACTAGAACTACTAAACGATAAAAGGTGCGTTGAAAGGGAGAATATATTTTCTGGCACATTTATGCAAAGTATAATAAAACTCCTACAAATATATTCTGTAATAGGTACCGTCAACGTGCCAGCACTCTCTCACAGATTGTTCGGGATGTCCAAGATTCATCCCAAACCAGAGCTCTTTGGACTATCGAGTGGGTTATGAGGAATCATCAAAATATTAAACCAATACTGGAAGATCTTCATGGCGTCTCGTTCATCGCGAAGTACTCGCTCGACGTGTACTCAACCGTACTACTCGTGTTAAGTCTACTCGCCTTCACTGTGTATCGTTTAGCAGGCACATGCTACCGAAGGCTCGCGTGCAATATTGCGAAAAAGAATAAAACTGAATAAAGCCCCTATGTTCTGACAGGATCGTTTGATATATTAGTTCTTTATGTAAGTGGCACCATCTGCTCTAACGGCGTATTCCGCAGCCGTCGTTGTGCCTCCTCCCATTCCACAATTGTTGTGTTTATCCACGAATTAATGATAAAGTGCATATGCTTCAGACCTGCATTGGGCTTTTGTGCCGGAAGCATTGTTAATAGAAAAGCATAACTCACACCCGCAGGACGGGCTGGAAGTGGAATAAATCATCTTCCGATTAATTTCCTGAATTTGACAGTCCGCCATAGGAATGTTAAGCTGCACATCTGAATGCCGAAGTGCATTCAATGCTAGTGCCCCATTTGAAGTGAGTAATAGTTGCCTAGTCGAGGTGTGTGAAATACTGTCATCGCAGGAGTTATTGGAGCTATATCCTGCAGGACTACACGGGATTATTGTGTTCAGCAAGGTAGAATTTAATTCCATCGATATCAGCGAAAAATGTAACGTTGAATGTTAGGCGTTCCACGCGTAACTAGAATAAGCTGTGGCGCTATGCGAGCCAGATAACACCCATTTCCAGCAACCCATTTGTCACTGTCAACCAATACGGATTTGCATATTGCATGCACTCGGACCGTTTTGTTGACAGCTGCCGTCGACTGGACGGTAGTACCTCTGCCCCATGGACGATTTGAAATAGTAAAACGGTTGCAATACTAGTTTGAACTAGTTGTCAATTATATGTAATCTGCGTCCTTAAGCAGCGGGACATATCCAAAGAGCGTAAAAACGCACCCAATGTCTGGTATGTCTGTACGCAGAACATTCTTCGCTTCCGCGCTTTAATCGAACCGCTTGTAATTCCGGGTTTATTTTAACAGCCCCATTTTGACAGTTCACTACAGCCTGATTTTGCATAAATAAGTCCATGGAAACGTTCATGCGATCGTAAACTGCAAGCAGCAGTTCCAGATCTCGCTGTCGAGTGAAGAGTGTTCAGTGAACTAGCGAGTTGTTTTGATTACCGCTGATCCAAACTATTGACCGACGAACTAGCAATGCAAAGCTCATTGCTACGTCGGTCTACGACAAGAAATATTTGCACACCAAACAAAACTCAACCGACCCTTAAGCAGGACAACACTGAACGGACCAGGACCCGAGACGATGGTAGCCCATACTCAGCGATACAATCAGAGCTGACCTGCATTTTAAGCCCACACTCTGTGTGCTACTTGATGGCTCCTGCGCTTTGGACGCAATGTTTCTGCAATGACTACCCATTTCTCCTTCGGCCGGGCTCCTGTGAAAGCATGCTTCCGGGAATAAATAATAGGTTCCGGTTCCATCTCCCACCCTTCGCTCACCTGGTTATGGGACTGACTGTTTAATTCAACTGACAATAAAAACTTATCGTCCGCCCATTAGTAGTCCGCACGGTCATGCATGCGCTAGAAAATCAATTGTATGTTTAGTTCGTTTTCGCGCATGATTACGCTTCGTATTGTCATTTTCTCAACAAATGTAGTAATGGATCGTTGAATAGTCTATCTGTGATCATTCGTAGTTGCGTAGTTGCGCCCTCGATTATATGTAGGATGTGTAAGTTCTGATATTTCTCTACATAACAAAAGAGTTTATCAAATTGCACCTTAATCTAGCATCGACTCAGTAAACTGAATGATCTCAATGCACGAAATATTAATGTAACCTACATAGACCACTGTCCTGTTTATTAGAAAAATACTGTCAGATGTTTTTTTAACTCACTTATATAGCTATGGAAAAAAGCGTTTCCCTCCATGCCAAGTTTTGTGAAAGGGTGCATGGTGTGAAATGTCAACCCCTGCACTACTTGGCAGCAAGTGCGTTCCAGCGTATACTACGTCCCGGGGTGTGACGACAAATTGACACAAAATTGGCTGTCGTTGTTGCAAGGAACGGGACTCGCAGTGGAACAAACTCTCCACTAATAAATAACATCGCGTGAATAATGTCAGTTCTCAGTTCGAATTGTTTTGCAGTACCAGTTGTATTGTTCGCCCACTGCTGGGACCGGCATATGGTATATGTTTGTATGGCGTATATCATATTTATAGCCAGACCACAAAAAATAATAATAAAAAAACAAAAACACCCACAGGACACTTGCGAACGAGTGCTTCGGATGTGAGCTGGGAAAACATCGCATGACTTGCATGCATGAAGCCAATGCGTGTCCATTTGTACATTTTTACACCTTACAACAATCTCATGCGCGATCATGTCCACAATCCAACGATGTCGTTTTGGATTTCATTTCTGCGATAAGGATTTACCTGCTCAAACCGGAAGTCATATGCAATACTTTGGGGACTGTAGCACGGAAGATACGATTGCCCCATATTTGAACATTTTTGTTGTATATGCGCTACTGTATATGGTGCGCTGCATGGGAAGAAGGAATAATGCTACACATGTGATATAATTAATCTTCCTTTCCATTTAATTCCTTTTCATTCCAGGCCTCGATCGAAATCTTGTTCTTCCGGCTGCGGCTTTTCACCGGGCTGTGGAGCAGATAAAAAAATCGTCGGAGTTCACCTTTTCTGTTGTCCTCAATCAGGAGCAATCTAACTCTGGGACCATCGTATCCTTCTCCAACGGAATCAATAGGTAGGTTTCAAATTTTCTATCATTACTTCTGTCTTTCTTTTTCTTCTGCTAAACTCAGTCTCCCTCCACATTACCTCATCCCAGTTTTCCAAACACTTCAACTCGCGTCCACACAAAGAATTGAGCGACTTGAAAAACAAATTATCAATAACGAAAATACATCGTCCTGCACATGGAATCATTTTGTTATCTATTCGAAACTGCCTTTTTGACGTTACCATTGAGTCTATAATTGTTTCATAAATGTTGTATCGCATTATTCTTCGATTATGAAAGCTCTTGCAACTTGTTAATGAAAAGAACAATAGATAGAAAAAACAATAGAGTTTGGCGTTGATAAACACACCATTTTAAGGCAGTAATAATGTTGAGTTTCGTTGTTTTCTCCCTTTCGCCCTCGAGTATCCCTACTTCCTCGCAAATATTACGTTTCAATTCCTTTCCCTTCCACTTGCCCTAGCTCTTCTCCTCCGCTATCGTTTTTCGCTCTCTCTCTCTCTCTCTCTCTCTCTCTCTTCTCTTTCTGTCTTCTCTATTCTTCTTCTTTTTTCTCTAATCCTAATCGAAACATTGTAATAATTAATATTAATGTTAAGGTATTTAGAATTACAATCAAGTGGAAGACGTGACGAAATACGTTTTCATTACACACACATAACAGCAGCGGGTGCGACGCAGATCCTGACGGAAACGTTTCCGTATCGACTAGCGGACGATACCGAGCACAAGGTGTCACTAACGGTCAGCGGCACCGAAATGCAACTGTTCATCGACTGCCATCCACTGTATAAACGAGTGACACATTTTTTACCAGATAGAAATTTTAGTGCTTCCAATATGCAATTATTCGTCGGACAAAGAAACTCAAATAGTCATTATTTATTTAAGGTAAACTATGAACCACGGAACGGAAACGGATTTATCCAAAATGCAATATTGCTTGAAGCTGTGTACTAATCTACTGCCCGTTTCCATCTTTTCATCATCCACGACTGTAACGCCCTGCACCACCTTCGAACCCGCTTGCTGAAAACAGGGTGAACTAAAAGATTTACGTCTTATCACCGGCTCTTATGGTTATTTATCACAATGTGAGTTAATGGATGCACAATGTCCCACATGTGGGCAGTTTTTAGAGTTAGAGAATGCTTTACTAGAATTAAAACAAACGATGTCGCTGTTAACAAAAAGGGTAAGTCCTGCCACAGCGGGAAAAACTGTCGGGCAGCAACATAACAAGTGTCCCTACCTTCCCATTTTTGCAGCTAGTGGAGGCGGAGAAACGTGTCTCATATATTGAGGAATGTGATTGTAAAAAATCATGTCTAATAAATGGTACAACTAAAAACGACGGAGAGGCCTGGGATGTAGGCTGCAGTCGGTGTGAGTGCAAACAAGGCGAAGTCAAGTGTGGTCCAAGACCATGTCCAGAAGTTAAATGTAAACATCCAGTATTAAAGGAGGGCGAGTGTTGCCCAGTGTGTTTAAGTGAGTATTATTTATGATAAACAAAAATGCAACATCCATTTGGGATGAACAACAGAATTCAGTTAGGTGGGTCGGGCTTTAAAAAAAAACTCTACACTTCGATAATACAATTGCAATCGATGTTTGATTATGGATAACTATCCAACATCCTTGTTTCAGCAAAAAGCTTCGGATGTATAATCGGGCTTTGGAGATTTTCGGATAAATACATGCATATTGTTCGGTATTTGGTCTGAACCCCCTGACGTATGCTAAATTTGTAGTATGCTGCACAAATGTAATATTCCAATAATCGTTTGCTTTGCGACAGTGCATTTATTTTCTAATCAGTAACATTTTATCCAAATCTGTTTGTTTTCGATATCATAATCAATGTTTCTTATGTTACAATTACTTTACTTGTTTCAAATTATATTTTGTTATCTCTATTTTGTAGTAGTAATTATATTATCTCATAAGATCGATTTGATTTTTAGTTAAATGTATTAAAACAGAATTGATTAAAAATACTCTTGAAACCATTGCATGTTCTCAAACATCGATGGTAAGCAAGTTACATTTTCTTTGTTTGTTTAAGTGCCTTGAGACTCAGCATGTGATTCTCCATCACTGGCCGAGGTTGTGGTGCGCGCCTAATAAAGCTCTATAACGATGTTGTTGGTCTTTCTACCAATCTGGATATGAAATGTGTTAATTCATCCTATCGACGGCTACCAACAGCAGGCTGTGGCTCCCCGGAGTGATTTTAACACGCACTATAAAACCATCGCCAACGAGCGGTGGTGCAAGCAGGCGCTGAACACCTGGGATATTTTTTTCGATAAGTTATACCCTACTTGAGCCAGCGCAGTAAAAACACATCATAAATTGTACAGTTGAACATGTCGCAAGTACTGGTGAGTCGTGCTCCGAGAGGAGAAAATGTCTTCATTACCAGGTGTCATATCTTGCTTCAACTTGCCACATGAAAGCAAAAGTCACCGAAACGCTATGGAGTACTAACTTTATGAGCAGAACTGAAGAATAATTCAAATGCAAGTGTAGCCTTGCGGGAACCAAGATTATTGGTTTCTTATTAATGAGGAATAATGTAATTGTATGGTATGACACACAGTTGGTAGCAATGTGATTATAATGTGTTTTTCTTCTTCATATCGTCCTTTTCTTGATATTTCTATTCGCAGAAAGCTGTTACATTACTAAAAAAGATTTTGAACACGGTGAAATCCAAATCTTAGGCTGTAGAAACTGTTCGTGTGTCGACGGCAATATGCACTGTGAATTCCTACAATGTCCAGAGCTGAAGTGTCCACCGGAACAACAGATGTCGGTGACGGATGAGTGCTGTAAATTTTGTCAAGGTATTTCATCGTTTTCATTAGTTGTACCGTCCCAGGGCGGCCTGCCGCCGGGAGGGTATGAACCACAGCAGCAGCAACAACAACGGCAACTGCAGCAGGAAGAGCACTATCGGCAGGAAAAGCAAGGCCAAGATCAGCTTGAATCGCCGAGACGGCAGTACGAGCAGAGTGAGCTTGCAAGTTCACTCAAGCCGTCCAATCACAGTGCCAGCAGTAAAACACCTAGTGTGAATAATGGTGCTGAAGTCTTCACTATGAATAGTAGTTCTCACACTGCCGGGGAGTTCTTAGTCGAACACATAGAACATCCTGCGCCGAAAGATCTAGAGCATCTTTCCGAAGAAACCCCAGTCCCGCCTGCACAGGTTCTGGAAGATGAAAAGTTAGAGAATGACGATGGCGTCATTAATGGGCGTATCTTTTCAATGCTCATGGTTGCCGATGATCGGCCGCACTCCGAGATTAATTTTCTTGAACATCAAGGCGAGCGTATACCGCCAAAGGATGTTGTCTTCAACCTCCTCACCGAAGACAAGCATGAAGATGTTGATAAAACGGATACTACCAAACTGAGCCCAACATTTGCAAGAGAGTCGGATGCATTTCGATGATTGTAATATAGCGGTTGTACGCTATTGTTAATGAAGCTTGGCTTCGCAGTTTAGTGTCATACGATTGTTTTTGGGACCAACAATGTGCTTGGGTGGCATTTTATCCAAAACTACGCCTTATCAGAGAACAAACCTTCATCTTCATCACATTAGTCATCGACGTTCTAACGCGTGTGATGTGTACTACATTTTCTGCTAACGTTCCCGCCTAAACCGACAGAGGATCGCATGGAATAGTCGCCTAATTCAAACATTCGTTGTACTACCGCAAGAATGTGTCGGTACCAACACGATTAAAAGATAACACGTATTCGATCTATCGACGATCGATAACACTCATCTGGCGACGGAACATCAGGAACACAGTTGTACTTGGCTTTGTTGTATTTAACACAAATCATTCAAACCTCTACTACATACGCTTTATTGTTAGGACATCATGGATGCTCCAACGTTTTCAAAAAACCAAGAACTAAAACCCTTAACCCATTCCTATGTGTACTGTTGGTTAACAATCGTACCTTTCAGACTCAGCCATACAACAATGACTAAAATGCTATCGTGCTCTTCTGCTACACCTTACACTGCTGTTTAATCTGCATTAGGAGCTGACTAATCTAAACTATTTCATATTCTTCTTCTCTCATTTCATGTCTGACTCTTGTTCAATTAACTTTAATCGGGGACTATCTGGAACCAAAATGAAACTTTTTCAAACAAACCTGAAACTGACCACTAACAACTCATTCGGACTTCTTGGGTGCTTGTCGTCTATTGCTTTGAACTGAAACAAAACTTCTACTGGTGATGAAACTCGCAAATATTCGCCGCATCATTTCTGCTTACTATCCTAAAAAACTACACCAACCCAAACGCATCGAACCGCTCCAACTGCCAGGGGTGGACTATTGCTCAAAAGGTCACGCATGTCACACTAACGCTACGTGTCTTAATCTTAACACCAAGTACACGTGTACCTGTCGTTCGGGCTTCCACGGAGATGGGTATCATTGTTCCGGTAAGTCATGATTTTAACATCTAACTTTGATTCACCATTCATGCAAACGCTAAACAAGCACATTCCCCATCGTATGTAAGTGAAAAAAATAACGTGTCTTATTAGAAGAAGATACAAAAGGTAAAAAGTCATTCGAGTCGGTTGAGACCTGTTAAGTCGGAATTAAACTACATCCTGGAAAATATACATTTTCCATAAACTCATCGAATTAGGTTGTTTTGGAAATAACAGTGTAACAGCGAAAAAAAGCGCATTCATATTGTGGTGATCAATTAACAGATTAATAAAAATCTAATTTCGACTCATTCTCATTGCTGTTGACCAATTTTACTAGCGGTATTAAGAAACATGAAATCATATCGTCTGATTTGTGGTTATATTGTTTTTACGATCATCAATATTAAAAAGAATAACAAAACGTAACATGATGGATTCAACGTCAATGTATTTAGTGTCATCCTGCCTTTGGGCTCTTAATCGAATCTAATTGGGCATTAAAACTTATAATATTATTGAAAACATAACCACATCACTTATGTACATACGATTCATCGGCGAATATTTATGTTTATATTGTCATTATACATTGCACCCTAACTTGTAATGCATATCAATAAGTCTTCAAAATAAAGAACATTTTCCCAGATGAAATCGGAAATATCACAAAATCTCATATTCGTATCGTATTAATCTTAGTTCTAACCGTGTTGGTAAAGTAACTTCGACTCATTAAAGGCTGTGGTCATTTAGGTTTCTAAATGATTTGTGCATAACACCCCCCGTTGTACCTATTCATCACATTGCTGCTTGAAACATGTCAAGTGTTTGATAAATTGGCATCAGACCAACGAATCCCAACGAATCGCAACGTTTCCACTTCCACTCACCAACTCATTATCACCTCATTGCTTTAAATTTCGTGAATTTTGCATACAGCGGAACAGTTTCCATCCGATCGTGATGGTACACAAAATTGAGATGCTTGATAATCTGCCAACTTCTCGCGAATATCATTTCTAACGTTTCAATTACGTAGCACAACATGGCGTATGGTGCCCCACCAGTTTCACTGAGTTTGAATACAATGATAGATGAACTAAACGCTATCATGTTTTATTTGCAGGCGTAATTTCTGTTTTTTGACCGCATTTCTTACTTTGTGACGATTGTAGTGGTTGGTAATGTGCATTATATGTATACACTATCATGTACACTGTATGAGTTTACCTTATACTAACGGGCAAAACGTCCAAACTGTTTCGTCCAAATTGGACCTCTGTCTGAACTCATTTTGCAATTAATCTCGTTCTGAATCACATTCATAAACAGTAATAATTTATCCGCGTCCGGTCGCTCTCAACGGACACACATACTATCTCCTCGCGAGCTAAAATTGGAACCGTCCATCGAAAAAAACATTTTTTTCCTAGTTTTCGAAAACTGTCAACAGATCATGAGCTCAAGGATCGCATTTATAACCGTTGGTTTGTCAGACGGTTTTTTATGTCTCTGGCAAGCGACGGAACATCCTCATTGCGGCGATTTTTCCTCAAGCCAATTCTCCGCCGACTTTTGGCGGAGCCAAAATATCGCAATACAGCAAACAGATGGAAACGAATCAACTTGATTCAAAAGCAGTGGATTGGCACACGCTAAGGTATAGATCGTCTACATTATTGAAAGTTAATTAAATATGAGAATAGATGGGAGGTAGATAATAGGAGGAGATCTTCCTAGATCTAGCTACGATGCTAAGATGCTTGCATTAGAGTTCATTACAAAAAAACCATATGGTTTATCGTTCCGAGCTCAGGCTATCCTGATCGAATAGGCCTGTTCTGAGGGGTCTAATGTCTGGGTCTGATGATGTAATGAGCATAATATACTTGCCCAATCAAACTGCTCCAAACGTCGCATGTCGTTGTTCCAGTGCTGCAACAATAGTGTTTCAACTTTTCCCTACCTCTGAATGATTATAACTTTAAAGAAAATGCAATAAATAAATTCAATAATTTAGATACTCCACATAGGCGAAAAGTACGGCCACACAAGCGGCCGCATGGCGGCAGTGGCGGTGGCGGTGGTAGGAGGCAGCATCACAAGAATTCTACTCACAGAAACAAACATGCAAAGAAAAAGAAGCACGAACAGGCAGTACAGTTACAGGCTCCAGAAGGTGAAATATCTAATGTGCCCTTTGTTTGTTTAACGTTGTACTACTTCAGCTAATTTTCGGTTTTAAATTAGACCTAAACACTTATGAATGCGTTTTTTAACCAAGCGAATACGTGAGAAACAACACACACTTACAACATCAACTAGAAGAAGACTACAAATTTCTAACGATTTTATAAATAAACTTACACAAATTTAATTTTTTTTTTGCTCAACACAATACACTATCACAAATGGGCATGGTTGTAGTACAAGATAAACTAGCCACACGCGAGGTACACCATGAACAACGACTTTTACATAGTTTTTTTTTCTTTCTCAAAAGTAAATTCTACGTGATGAGATACTGATACTTGATCATATATGGAAAAACTGTATTGTAACAAACGGAGCACTAACATTGGGAAGGTTGTTGGGCTTGAATCAACATGGCGTTTGTGTGATTGACCCATCCAAGAGACGGTGGTACCTCATCTAATAGTTGTTGTTTTTTCTTCAACGTTCCCGGCGCCCCGCTCACACCGGAAATTCTCTCAGACGTGGACGAGTGTGCTCAGCCGGGTGGTCTTAATGGTAACCACTGTCATCTGAACACGCACTGTGTGAACACCTTCGGCTCCTACGTGTGCGAGTGTTTGCCTGGCTACCGTAGGCAAAACAAATTCAACTGCGTCGAGGTGGACGAATGCAAGTCGGGCGAACACGGTTGCCACGAGCACGCGAATTGTACCAACACACTAGGATCATACCATTGCTCGTGTAAGAAAGGATACGTGGGCGATGGATACGATTGCAAGCGTAAGTGATGCTCCAATGGTCACATCTTTGGCCACAATTTCGACACACCCAAGCGCCGTACCACCCAATATAATTTATCGTTTCAGCGCTCTGCAATCAAACCTGCCTAAATGGTGGCGAGTGTCGTGCACCTGGCGTATGCTCGTGTCGGCCCGGGTATATAGGCGAATCGTGCGAAAGAGATCTAGACGAGTGTGCGACGGCGCTTCATCGGTGTAAGGAAACAACAGACTGTGTTAACATGCCTGGCTGGTGAGTCTGGCGGCAGCTTTTGATAACGTTACGTAAACTGCGTAACACGAATGACACCAATAACCCACTCACTCTTACATTGTTTCGTTCTAGGTACTTCTGCAAGTGTAAGCCTGGATTCGAAACCAAAGGCAAGGAGTGTGTAGATATAGATGAGTGCTCTCGGAACACGCACAGCTGCCATCGGTCAGCTCGGTGCGTTAATACAGACGGACACTTCGAGTGCCAGTGTTCGCCCGACAGCGGGCCTGACTGTAGGCTAAGCTGTATGTTCGAGGATCACGAAGTGAAGGACGGCGAGCAGGTCGCACCGAGCAATGCGCCGTGCAAGGTGTGCACCTGCTCCAAGGGTGTCGTCAGCTGTGTGGAGCCAACGTGCAACTGTTCGACTTGGCGCCCCGGCGTCATGAGCGAACTGTGCTGTCCACAATGCGACCCGAGGCAATCGTGCCAGCACCAGGAGCTGAAGAATGTCTCGTTTCGTAGCGGCGAACAGTGGATCTACCAGTGTCAGACGTGTGAATGTTTGGTAAGTGAACCCAAACGATACAGTTCGTAGGGCGCATTTCGAATATTACTATGCATGTACTTCGCTCTTTCAGTATGGTGAATTCGACTGCTGGAAGCTTGAGTGTCCACCACCCCCTTGTGATAATCCTCTACCAGCCGGACCGGCCGATTGCTGTCCGCGGTGTCCTGATGATATGTGCGGTTTCGAGAACGTTACCGACATAACGCCCAGCAGCGGCGCGATCGCTGGCGTGGGCAGCACGTGCTCCTACGAGAGGCATATCTACGCATCTGGACAAACATTCAAATATCCGTCCAGAGACTGTACCACCTGCTCCTGTAAGGTGAGTATTGTCCGATATTCGCGCTGCATTCTGCACCGGTAGCACCCTCAGAAGCGGAAGCAACGGCAGCAATTAGGGATTTTGTTGTTGTGACATTTATGTTCGTTCAGTTGTCGTACAAGCTCTATTGAAAACGAATTTATCCGTTAGTATTTTATGTTGTCTCCATAGAAAACATGACTTAGTGTGAAGGCGGCTGTCGGTTTGTTGACCGATGCCGTCGTAATATGTTTTTGTTTATCTCGAAATAGCAAACTTTGCCGCAGGAAATCCCAGCTATTTTCATCGTTCGTAAAGCTAGAACCCAGCTTTGCTTCTTTGCCAAACTAAAAACTGCTTCAATGCAGTGGATAGGACTCTTCGCTTACTATTTCGTGAACTATCATTAGTTTGTTTCAAATTTAGAATTCATTGAATGATGGAATATGACTTCTGAGTTTTTCTTTTCACAACATTGCTAAGCGGCTACTAACTTTGATGCCTTATGAAATCAATACGCAAATACCGCTATTGGGCTGATCGGTGCCATCGGCATGCAGATGAGATACGATATTTTTCTCTACCACCTCAGATTAGAGCCAACATGAAGTAAAGTAACGGCGACTTGGGCGGATGTTCTAACACACATAGAAACATAAATTACAAATACCTTGGTTCGTCTGTCAGTTCCAATGACCCGCGTATCTCATCTGCAAGCTAGGGTGTTTCGGATAACATTCTTTCTGGTGGTTTGCATTTGACCAGTGCAGATTGCATTCCTTGTTTGCATGAATTAAAGCGATGTTTTACTTTTTCTGTACAACCCATTGTTTAAAATTGTTTATGTATCTTTGACCTTTCGCAAGAACATGATCAGAAGAAACTACAACAGCGTTTGATCTTCTCTGTAATTATATTAGCAGGGGCGAAATCGAAACTATGTTCACTGAATCACAATTGGACATCAATAATAATTAGTTCGTTACATTGTATTACATTGTACGAAAAGTTGCATATTAGACTCACACGGACGCCTGACTTTAAAAAAAACATGAAACTCTATAGACATAAACACAGAACACTACACATTGCTACACACAAAATTTGCCTTTATCAAATAAGAGGATATCAAAATACGAAATGAAAAACGATAATTAGTTTTTCGTCCGAAAAATTATATGTTTTTACTGTAAAGAATCGACCCGTTTTGCTTACTCTTAATGCCATTGTTTCAATTACGACACTACGGATTTTGCAGCCTTGCTTGTTCCATGCGTTCATGCTTGAGCTACGATAATTTACTCTGAATAACGAGCAGAACAGGGATGCAATACTATGCGACAGTCCCATATCGTAGTGCTGCTTTAAGTTCTTCGTTAATCAATTGTTGGTAACAAAATCCCATGCTAAGTTTGTTCCTGCTAACGCAAGATCAGGATCGAGATTAACTATAAATAACTTAACTCAGTTAGTGTGCCTCTTCAAAAGTTTGTTATAATTGTGTGCATGTGTTCGGTGCAAGAATTGTTGCAAAACTATTCGTATGTGCATGTACAAATCCAAAACAGATAGGACTAAATTGAAATACTAACAACGTGAAGGGCGATGAACTATACGATTTTTACAAGTCGATTGGTAGTCAAACTAACGGTTGAAAACTACTTAAAGGTAATATTTTGTTAAAATGTTCGTAATCCTTATACGATGACAGTTTATAGAACCAGTTACCTAACAGACGTACTAAAGGGTCAAGTTACTCAACTAATAGTTTCTGGTTGCCTCATGTGAGGGACAATCATTCTAGAAAAATATGAGAGATTTCCTAACTTCTGTTACTTTTATAGCTGCTACATTTGCTATGTTTTCAATGCCATTTACTTTACTAATTATATTCATTATAATAAAAATAACCTACATAACTAAACTAATCTACCACTGTAACCTGCGAACAAATTACATTCCAGGTCCCCTACTGTGCCCAACTGGTGAGCAATTCCGCGTGTTGTGTGCATCGGTAAAAATTCACTCTTTAACTACACTAACATTCGAGTTAATTATATGGTTTTGGTTATGTATACTTATTTGATCTTTGGAAAGACATATGTTTCTTCAGTGTTAGACTTTTAAAGTTAAGTTTTTCGCTTATGGGTTTCGATTATTGTAACGGTTGGTTTTTCTGTATGTTTTTGATTTATTTTGGGCTTCCCTTTTACGAGCTTACAAGTTTACAAAAAAAGTTGTTGCAATGACGTCCTCATTTGTTCCTCGTCAAGATATACATGTGCGAAACATTGTTGTCTTATGTGATACATTTCAATCACCTCAAAGAAAGATAGAAACTACTGATCATGAAAACCTAATCACACGGAGTCGTTTATGTTGAAAACAATCCTTGACTATTGCTTATTTATGTTTCAAATGCTAAATGACTGGAAATTTAGAGAAGAGTGTACTACCTGATTGCTCATTGAAATTCGTAGTTTGAGTTTATATTTTCACTTATGTAATCATCATCGCCCGCATTGCATATTTGCATATGAATGTTGAATCTACATGTATTACAATACACAAAGTGTACGTATGGTCGTTACTCCACACCTGTCCAAATGCGTTGGGAAGAGTTTGCAGCATTTGTTGATTCAGCTAGACTCTAGTTCAGGACTAGCGTGTGTGTATCTTTTCAATACTGACCATCCAGTATAACAATTTCTTTGCTTCAATCATCTTACGACTCTCAGGAGGGTCGGAGTTGTAATATATCTTGCTTATGTAAAATTAACAGGTTTTCATATCATAGTTACTCTTATTATTGTACTCATCTGCAATTCCTCGTTTGCAATGCGCCCAAAAGCTACAGATATCGAATAAATTTACTTCAAAGTTAACTATTCGGTATTTTAAATATAATAGTTAACTTGTAATGACTGAAACTAAAGTATAAAACTATGACACTATATCGAAATAAAGATAATTCATTTGGCCCATTGGTAATGAAATAATCCCAATCAGATTAAAATTTGAGTTTAGTTAAACATTTGATTAATTATTTATTAAACGTCTTCAGTTTTTTAAATATTCAGTTATACAAAAACATTACGCACCAATCACGTTTGTTCTTAGAGCAATAGAGGTTCTGTGAGATTGTGAAAATCTTAACCTTTCTAGATTGTTTATTGTACTTCACTATCACCTTTTCACTGTTATGGGCACATTCGATTCTTCAAAGTAACACCTTCTCTCGATGCTATGTGTATTTTAACTCTTTTGATGTACATTCCTAAAACAGTTGGATAATTTTCACTATCGTAAATTTTGTACATTTCGTTTGCGCAACTTGTTAAATACTTCAAATTCGATCAATCTTCCTATGTGCCTTGCACACATTTTAAATAGTTTCATTGCTTTGCAAAATAGGTTTACTTCAATCATTTTCATTGTACTACAAACACCCACTGATATAATCAGGAAACTTTGGCTTGGTTCATCAAATCCCGAATTAAATCCCGAATGAAATGAAAATGTACCAACTATCTCAAAGACATTTTACAGAAGAAACTCGAATTGTTTAACGAATAAGACGCATTTCTATGCCTCTCTCTCTCGGACCCTTCTAGTATTTCTTCCCATTGTTCGCAGCGTTTATCTACTCGAGACAAAAATGTATAGCACCGGTGCATTTGATATCGAATATTCATCGTAATACAATATCTACCTCCACCGTTGCGTTTTAAACAAACCAAAAATATCTGCTGTGATATGTTATATATTTTCCGAGTTTGTTCATTGTTTCAGAAGAAGAAACTGGAGGTTAAAATGAAAACCTATTATTGTATACTTTCTCTAAATATATTTCAATTCCGTTCTCTTTTTTCTTATCTTCATTTCAGTATTACGAAACGCACCCTTTGTTTGTAAGCTTAGTAAAATAGTTTTAGCTAGTAAGCTCTACATTTTTTTAGTGATTCGAATACAGAAAAAATTTGCATGTTTTCATTTATCCTGCACGCCTGCATACGTTTGTTCTTTATTTCCAAAGCCCCAAATGGGAAATGTGTATTACACGTCGTAGAAAAAATCGAACCTACCACTAACTATTGCGTAAATCGGTAATGCACCACACCTCAAAGCGTATACTAGCAGAGCTTGAAAATTTTGTAACGTTTTCTACCGAGTTAATTTGAAAAACATTCAATTGCAAAAGAATTCAATCTACTCTGTGCATCTTAACAGCAGCAGGTAGACCCGCCCAAAAACGGCAATACACTGACTGATCTTGATTACTTCCGCTGTGCTGCTCTGCTGCTGTTAGAAATGCATACTTTCTGAAAATAAAGTGGAACTGTGCAACGGAAAAGCTATTTTCTGACAATATGATTTTTGGACCACCAAAAATCCGACTACTTCCAATAATAAAATTGTATAATTCAATACTTAGTAGATTTTTTAAATGTTCTCAATTTATGTTTCTTGTTTGCATTTTTAAGATACTCCACAAGAGTCAAGAAACGTTGTAAAGATTCTCCAAACCAGAGCAAACGTAGCACAAGACAATCTAGATTTTAGAGACGATTATATCTACTAGTTAGGTATAGAACGACGATGTAGTTCGATAACTTTTTAATTCAATGTCTCGTTTTTTCCCTTTTCCATTGCCACACCGTTGTGTGTATTGCGTTTCCTGTGTGCTCAACAACACGATCAACACTAAATCAACAATACATGCACAAATCTGCGCTCCAAATCACGACTACCACCAATATTAAAACTTACACCCCTACACAATGCCACATGGAAATTGTGGTGCTGGGAACAATGCTGCTGCATATACTTGCCACCAAATCAACTGCCAACTGTACATATTGTTTAACATGAAACTAAAACGAATACGAATCGCACACCGCACACACACTACCGAAACAACACCGATCGCGAAATGCGGCGCATCACACACGCACATACTTTACATGATTTCTGTTTTACCGCCACTAAATAATCCAACCGATACCAAAACGTCTCAAACCTATCAACAATCCCTCGTTCTAAACCAAACTACGCTATCTCTCTGCCTTGGCGGACGGCAACATCACACCGAACATCCATCTCTACCGATGCCATTTGACGATAACCGACCCAATCGCAGAACGGTAAAATCGCCTGCCGTTACGACGATAATTGTACTAACGGTGACGGTGGCGGTGCACTACGAGTGGTGCAAGACGATGATGCGAACGATGAGCTGCAGTATAGCATTACTGATCATAAACCATCGGAAACAACGACCCCAAAGATGTTGGCCCGCCAGCACCAGCAGCAACACCATCCCCATCAGGCAGGGGGTGCGACAGCAGAAGGGGGATTCTCTCCGGTGGTCGGCAGCGGTCTACTTGGTCGGAACAGTGAACAGACAGCGCCAGCAGCAGCAGAGTACGTCGCAGGAACCACTTCAAGTAGTAGCCATGCGGGCAACGAGGCTCCAGCAGCAGCGGCAGCAGAAGTCGAAGACGCTATCAGTGCTGTCACTAGCACGGATAGTACCAACAGTCCCGAGGATCGTTTCGGTATCTCCAGCGCAGCCACCGTGTCTACCGTCGCTGCACCATCGAGAGCAATGGTTGATGGTATGGGTGAATCGACAAAACCGGCCGCATCAACGGCAGGAAGCAGTGACACCATCGATCGAGCTGCTTTGGCACATCCTAGTGGTATGGCTGCTCCTTCGGGATCAACCCCGTTGTCGAACAAAATGGCTGCTTCGAGCGAGCAGCAACACCGCACGCCCTTCACGGCCGCCACTAAGCCGCTGGCCATGGGGACAGATCTGGTGGCAGAGTACAGCTCATCGGCAACAATGGCGGCAGCAACACCAACCACCGCCGGACGGGCACATCGTAAATCACCACCTTCACAGATGCTACCGTCGATCGAAGGGGGTGGCGACGTGGACATCGACAGTGTAAACCCCCCTTCCCGGCGCAGAACGAAACGCAGCGAAAGGGGTTAATGGAAAACTAACATGCAGAACTTGTTTTGAAGGACACACGTTTTTTGGAACATTGGAAAAGAAAAACGGGGGAAGCGAAAATTAGCAGCGCAGTAGTAGTGTGTAAAAAATCAAACGCAAACCAAAACTATCCCAAAACTTATTTACGATTTTACTTGAAGCCAGCCGGGACAGTCGAAATGATACAACGATAAAACGAAACATACAAAAGTCCATCGAAAGACGTTACGAAATCGGAAACTATCACACCACTACCATTCGATATCATTCTCTACCGAACGCACAGATAACGCCAGTTCTAGCAGTAGTGAGAAGGATGTTTTTATGTTAGCTAATGTAACATGGAGCCATGTTTTACTTTTGTGACAAATTGAACTGAAGTGTGAAGGGCAAAAGTTTTAACGCGCGCTTATACCTTTTCCACATTCGAACTATAACTCTCTCTAGCGATCGAAAAAGCCTTACCTGTTCATCGGTCAAATAAGATACTCAATCTCCTATTGCATCTATTATAACAGTTTTAGAGTACCGTCTCGCTGTCGTTCGAAGCACGGTGTGGCTGGTTCCATTCAAAGTACGTTTCAATTCCGTATCAGTGCATGTGACTGTGTAAATCACACTTTTTAATGAATGGTACTAGGAACACCGTCTACACGTTTTAACAAATTCTTCTCACAACCAACAGAAATCGTTCCAAACTGTACAACGCAATATTACGCTAACTCTAACCACATTTGGCGAATTAATCCGGCAGTTAATTGAGTCCAGTTTTCAAATCAATTCCGATAAAAGTACCCACATACCTGAATACGAAAGAAAAAAACTGCGTAATTAAGAGGAAAATAATAATAAAACCTAATATCTAATTAAAAACAGCCATCGAACACAACCACCCCCACAACTGAGCCAGAAAAGTGATCAACACATCGCATGTATTTACATTCCTGAAACAAATTATATACATACATTCTAAACTTACTTGCACTACAACACAACCTTCGTTCCTAAATAGGGGCATACAGGGTGGCAGGCGAAATAAACATATATAACAGGAGCCAGGAAGTACCGTAGCGAATGCAAAGCGAAGTGGAAGCAAAATTGACCAAAAATTTTAAATTAAAAGAAAAATCAGGCATTTAATTGATAAAACATGAAAGTATAACACATCATGCTAGAAATCGTTATTCTGAAACATTCACAGGATCAGAAGGAAATTGAAGTAAACTACTGATGGTTGAAAACTATATGAAACGGCCTTCGTATGGTCGATGGAAAAGAATTATTTCGCAATTTCGGTGTTTCATGTATGTATGTATGTATGTATGTATGTATGTATGTTTGGTTGATTGAACAACCAGCGTTTATTTAATGGCAATGAAACAAAACAAGCCGCTCGAAATAATGCGTTTCCCAAAAAGACGATAAACAAAAACAGTTCTCACAGTACAGAGCAAAGAATGGATGCGATGAATCTAACAAATTTTCAACGAATTGCTTGATTCTAGTCATATATGGAAATTTTAATCGAAAACCTTAAATTATTTATTTCATTTTCACTTCACTCGTCAGCTTGTAACAGGTTATCAGAGTTCATACATACAAATTTCAAATCCTTTACGCTTTACATGGGTAGAATTTAAGGGAGTTATTTTTTCTCATTTTTATACGTTTTATGTAGTACCTACAAATTGAAAGTTTTCAAGAACAGCGATTTATTGAGTTGAAGTCTGGAGAATGTGTCCATGTTCACAAATTATACATGTTTTGTGTATCTGTAAAAAATACTGCATTACTATACTATTAGTTCGAGCGAAGTGAACCCATTGCCTAATTATCTGTCGAGTAAAATAAAAACTAATTGTTTGCTTTTGCTTCTAAAGAAATGATTCAGACCACAACTGAACAGCTAAAATATTTATAAGCGGAGGTTTTAGAGTATAGAAAATATGGCATTCTACCGGTTCAAAAAATGGGAGTAAATAGACAGCTATAATTCAACTGATAAAGAAAAAAACTAACATAGGCAAGCAGCGACATAACAAACAACGACGCCAGGTAGACCAGTCTGGAGAAGAGTTTTTTTTTCTCTTTTTGCAACTCGTTCAATGATAGAGTACGTAGGCTAGAGTATGCATTAAATACTAACTTAGTTGTTTACGCAGCTAATGTATCGCTAGAAAAGAACACCTTCATCTGTGTCATGAAAAAATCCAGCGGAAATTCGCCTCCGAAGGGGTCTTCGTTTTGTGTTGATATGATTGTCAGTTTGAACAAATAATGCATACCGTTGAAAGTGATATCTTAGGAATGCTTTAGTTGAGTTACAGACAAATTGACGTTTTCAACACTAATTACATCCTTTCGTATGTTTCGAAAGTTGCTTAAGCGAAATGGTAGAGATTAACTGCAACTAGTGGTAGCGCATCTAGCAGAAGTATCAACCGAGCATAATAATAGCCGAAGATACATATTTGAAGTATAGAACGCCGAATCTCTATTTCCAATTGTAACATTTTAGACTCAACAAGTAGAGATTAGCTAACATATACCACATTTGCCACCGCCATCTATATTTATAATACTAAATTATATACATATTAACACTAATGTATGTATATATAAGGCTTGCTCTAAATACGTCCGCACAGCAGCGAGATGGGGAGTATGTATTATGGTTAGCAGAAACCTCGTTTTATTTTAGCGCTATCTTTGTCCTGTTAGGCACGTGTTAGCTGTGTTTTCTGTTTCCTGTTTCAATGTGAAAAAATGTTTCTTTGTATATATATATAAACGTTGGAAATGCGTTCCGTAACTAAGAGGATGTGTGAAGCAGGGCATACGAATTAAATGTGTTTGGCAGAGTTTTGCGTAAAGGCGAAATATGATACAAAATGTTGTTAGGGATCTCTTAAATATTTGGAAAATAAAAACAAACAAAGCATTGCAACTTAGTATCTTTAGTTTAGTTTTAAGTTTCAACGTGCAAGAGATCCTTATGTACATAGATAGTTAACAACAAAAGAAAAGAATAACTCTACGAGTAAATATACTTACAGTGAATTGCAATTATCAGAGATTTGAAATAAATTGAGCGGATGGATTAATGAAAAAGTAACAAAACAAATCGAAAACGCACTGATCGAAGTGCAAAAACTTAATCAAGCAAGAATTAAATTAATAAAAACAAACCTAGAATATATCTAGTAACAAATTAGATTTGAATCACCATGAGTGAAAATATGATAGGCTGAAAAATTCAGGAATGTGGCGATTTGGGAAGCGTGTACTTAGTGGAAATAATTCAATCATATAAACGATAATGCGCTAAATTCGTGTTTTTGAAATTAATGGTTGAAACAACTTCAATTAGAAACTGAAAGATCAGAGGCAGTTAAATTTTTGCATGCCCTGACAACTGAAAAGAAAGCTAGAGACAAAAAAGAAACATTACATAAAGTCCGCAGAAGAATAAGATGTTTATTTAAACTGTAGCGAAAAGAAACTGATTGAAAATGATAGGTCAAATTTCAAAATGCAGAAATTGTATAAACTGTCAAAGGATCCAGCGAACAAATCTTAGTTAAACCCTATTCTCGTGTTATATGTATGGTAAACATAGTTTTAATTTAATTTTCCTAATTATATTTATATTAAATATAAAATTCAATATTTCTTTTAATAAACACCAGCCAATTAATTTAAACCAGTAGGAACATATTTTCGTTATTTTGATGTTTGTTGGTTGCATTATCTAATTTTTACTTTTTTCAGGAATTTCATCGATTCCCAAATAGATGGATTTGGTGTTTGATGTAACTTATTTTTATATTATATTTACATTTTCGTTTTCCTAGCGTTGCTTCTAGTATTTTGAGTATCATTTGGATATATTCATTTTTGTTTTATTTCCATAATACAAGTTGTTTATTTTTATGATGCGTTATGTTACGCTGTGCGAGATCTTACCGAAGAATGTACACAAGTTGATTGTCATCGCAATTTTTACAATAGTTCACAGAGAGGATTCGTTTTCTGAAATTACTATTTAAAGCAAGTGTTCCAGATATGTTGGCATTCACTTTCAATGGGTTGGGTTGATGGGAAAAATGTGAACGTGAAATTTATTCCAGCTTCACAGAACAGCTTTATTTAGTTGAAAGCAAAGTAAAGAATCACATTTGTTAAGGTATGAAATTAGGAAAGTTGGCAGGTACGAAAAGTCAGCAAGTAAAATAAACTTTTGCACAATTAATGTAGATGCTAAAGGTAGTATTAGAAACATATTGAAGCATGGCGCAGGGTTAAACTAAACGCAACATGAAGACGATTAAAATTGTGAAAACTAGATAAGAACTAGAGGGTGGTTAGGAAAAACAATTGGACGCACAATGGATGTAAACGAAAAGAAAGCATAAAATCGAAACTAGCGAATCAATTATATAAAACGCAACGGAAACAACAATTATTATGGGAGAGTTTTGAGAAAAGAAAACCATGCAGGCATAATTTAGGCCTAGACAATTGGGCGACTGCAACGTTACAGAAACAACCTCGAAGAAAACATTCAAGATGCGCAAACAAAATACAAACACTCTTACAAAGTCGTGACCGTTCAAGAGGGAGCCCAATCAATAGACTAATAAACTAATAAACGAACAAAGAGTATAATTTGTATGGCGTGGTGTTCCAAATGCTAGTATTTCTACTTGTTAATGAATGCGTGTTGAGAAAGCAGCACATCCCGGCATTTTATTGGTCAATGTCGTATATTTTTCACATCTAAGTAATATTCTAAGTAAAGGGTAATCTTTGATAAATGGTCCGTTCTTTGGGTGTTGTGGAAAACGGCCATTAGCGTAATTTGGTATGTTGTCAATTTACGGTCCAAAACTCCTTATGCGGCACGATTCGTAAGCAGGGAAAAGTATGCTGTAATCTCATATAAAATTTGACGCTCATATTACACGCCGCAGCAATGAACCACTTACACTAGAAAATGTTGATAATGAGTGGTTCGTTACGCTGATTTCCCGACTTATTTCCACCGATTACTATTAGATCGATGTTTTCCATTGCTACTGTTTTGCAGATTATCGTCTTGTGCCGCTATTTCTTCGTCGATTAGCAAATCGAAGTTTCCCAGCATGTCAGGACTGGGAATTTTGTTCCAACGTACACTGTATACACGATGAAAAGAAGACATTATTTGACTACGGTCAATTGATCCATGGGAGAATCCATCTACTTACTCCGGTACACCATCAGGTGGTAGGACAATATTAAGAATGTTGTCAATCAGCTTGTACTTCAGTATACGATCGTTAGCTGTGGTCGAAGTTAGTGACGGCGAAGCATTCACCTCGACCAACCACGGTTTCAACGTATTATCGATTATGATATCGTAACCGTAGCACTCGAAGCAGTGCCTATCACTGGCCATTACACTCGATACAGCCTTCAGCGAGTGTACGATCAGCCAAGTGATGGACCCAAACAACTTATCCGTTACTTCCTTGCCACGTGTTCCCTCGAGGTAGAGGCGCAGGTTTTGCACGCTCCACTTACCACCGTGATGGTTATTGTACTCGCCCTAAAATGATTCCAATTATTTACAGCATCTTATACGGCATGGCATGTAAAGGTTCACCATCCATTGGCCTAATACCTACACCATGCTTCTGGACGCTAACGTTCGTCAGATGGACGTACATGTTATCCAACTCGGTGACACTGGTATCGTATTTAACCGTGCAGAATCGACAAAACCCCAACCGGAACAGGTAGGCCTTCAGTGGGCGAAATGATGTCACTAGCACGTAGAGCCTCAGGTCAAATTTCTTTCCTCCGATGAGGAGGGGATTTTCGATGTACCTGAGCAACGTATCAAACAAATGACTTTGTTTTAGACTTTTCCCTAACCGTGGCGCTCTCTGATACCGCACCTTGAAATAACGTAACTCTCCTTGCCGATCTGCGGATGGAATGAAGTTTTTGCTTCCCGCGACCAGCGCTTCAGCTTGGAAAGCTTGTTGATCAGGAATATACCAGCACCTTGCGATTTGCCGCACGGCTTCATGATCCAGGTGCTTTGCGGGTTTTTGCGGTACTCTTCCACGAACATGTTATAATCCGCCGGCAGGACGAAGGTGATCGGTATGAAGTCCAAGTACAGGTACTTCGAACCACCGGGAATGTTGGCTTCAGTTTTTTCCGCCAACAGATTTCCGTCCCGCTCGAGATCCTTCCGATAGCGCTTGATGTTTTTGACCAGCAGATCCTTGCGAGACAGCTCGTAATGGTTCGGGAAGTGGTTGATCAGCTGATTATCGTGCATCCGGTAGCCACTGTCGACGCTGAATATGTTGCGGCACGTCCCAGTGCCGGCCCAGTAGAAGTTCCAGTCATCGTCGGCGGTCACCTGTACCCAGCCGCGTTTTTCGAAGTTACTGATCAGTACCGATTTGTCGAGATCGGTACAAAAGCAAATTTTCATCCGTTCGTGACCTGTGGCGAGCCTACATTGTTGTAAAATCAAATCCGAGACAGAGGGATGCAACAGAAAAAAAAAAACAAAATGTTAGAAAATGTGAAGCAGAATACTGTCGGACAAACCTCGTTTCATTTTGCGCTGTTGTTTGCTGCCGTTCATCTACCCTCGTACAACGCTAGTACCGCACTAAACCATGGTGGGGCACTATAAAACTGCCTGTCCTACTACCAACAACCACTGGGCCAAAGGTCAAAGCAAGCCGCTGGCACGCGCTCGATTATTCACAGTTCCATTTTCCTAGCTCTGAGTCCTGGTTCGATTCTCTTACTCGTAAAGATATGTGCATATCGAAGCAGGTCCTGCTCTCCTGCATGCCATGAATTCGTTGGAACGTTTTGGATGTTTGTACCAAAATCATGACCTCAAAACCGTTAGGTATTTCCTAAGCCCGACCCAGTGTTCCCTCTTCTGCAGCCTGCTTCGCCCAAGAGGGTATGACTTACCTGCCGTACATAGTGGCAAGGTTCGTTGAAACTCTTTTCGGCTCCGTTGTCATCCCACCAGGTGTCACCAGCAGTCCTCGTTCGTTCTTATACTCGGAAAAGAGAATCCCTCGGATGACATGAATTTTGAGTTCGAACCTGATCCAAAAGTAGGTATATAAGCAGAACACCCCCGGCAACGTGACAGCCGGACCAAACGCTCTCAACGACTATTTTTGAACGCTAGACACGCAACCTGCCATCACATCTTTTCTTCGTTGGGCGTACTCTGTACTGAGCTGCTTTAAACGCTCTGCTTCATTCAACAAATTTCTCAACGTTCTCGATATCGTGAATAGCAGTCACAAGAGAAAAAACTTCCTACGAACGGAATTTATGATGGACGGCCAGCTATAAGCGCGGTGGAGGTGCACTACTTGGGCGGAAGGAAAATGTGGCTGCCCCACATATGTAAATTGCTAATGTGCTCCAACCAACGTGACGAAATCGAATACTGTGGACGACATACTGCACTACTCAAAAGAAACCGAACAGCTTGAAAGTTGAATACGGAACAATATAAATTTGCGATAGAGAAACAAACAAACGAAGGTTGCCATAGTTACGAGTTATGTGTTCGTGTTGCAGCATGTCGATGAACCGGCGTACTATGCGCTTTGCTCTATTCTACATTTTACAACTAATTCGGTCGGCGAGTCTCCGTTATTTAACACACCCAAATTCGGATGACGCTGGGTACGGTTCGGTATGGTAGAACCCCTTGAGAAAGCTGGGCAGTTTGCATTAAGTTATAATCATTTTTATTACACTGCTACTCTTCCAGCCTAGCCAAAACATTTCTGCGCGAAGGTAGGCCTATTTGTCGTTCTCAAAATCAGCTGGGTTTTTACGATTGATCTCAGTGTGCAGGTTTTCAATGTAGTTGTAGACCATGTATCCCATGACGAATGCTAACGTTTTGTAAGTAGAAAAGAAAGTAGGAAAGTATATTAAAATGCAATGTTCTTCATTGGTAAATAGCAGATCCGTCAATCATCAATGCTCCCTATACGTACGCGGTGCAACAATGAAAATTTGCGAGCGAATTCGTCGCAGTGTATTCGGAACACCCTTGCTTAACACATTCGCGAATGCACGCTGCTCGAACGGGGAGATCTTGTGTGTAACGATTCCACGCACCTTAGCCAGTTCACCGAATCCGTGACCCATTTCGCTTGACTGTTTGACCAACGCCGGATAAAATCCTTGCAAATATTCTGGGAAAATAGGACATCATCATTACATAACGTGTATGTATTACTATCAAATAGGCGACATCAAATGAATCAGTTGAAATTACACAGAAGAAGGAACCATTTTGTGGAAGGAACTAAAAATTTGTTGTAAAATGTCTTCCCTTTTCTGCTTCAACTATCAAAAGCCAATTGATTTTCGCACAAAAATAAGAATCACAAACCTCGCAAACCCTATGTTGGTATGCTGGAAACGACGAACTAACTGTTTGCCAAAAATGACGTTCCTCTGTCTGAATCCAATGCTGAAATGAACTATGATGTGCTCGATTTCAGCTCCGTTTACACCCTAAGCATAAAATACCAGAAACAGCTCGAATTAGGGCTGGCTAAAAATGTATCTATGAGTGAGAAATGTAATTGAGCTGTACGTAAAAAATCAGTTCATAGAGTCGATCAGAAAACGGATTGAAGTTTCTCCAAGCATGTTCCAACACGTTAACATAGCAAAAACGTAAAAGAGATTCCGTTTCCATTATGCCGAAAACCCGGTTTTACGTTGGATAGAGCCACCCTGTGAATTCTTCAACTACAACTGTCATTTGCACAAACGCGTTTACTCGGTTTGTTATTCAACCAAATTTAACAAAGTTTTGTCATTAGATACCAGGTTAGATTAATTACAACATAGTTTGGAAATATGTCGACCCGATGGTACCCGATTTATCAGCGAGGTAATCCACAGTTACGAGTTTTCTTGCCAAACTTTTGGCTTAAACTTGTGCGCCCGGAGCACGAACAACCGGCAAATATTGTGCAGTTTGCGTGCTCCATGGAGATGACCAGGTACGACGTGAAGAATTACCTTCAGAAAATATACAAAATACCCGTCGTAAGTGTGCGCACACGAATCGCTCTGGGAAACACAAAACGGGATCTAGTTCTTGGATACATAACAAAAGAAGATGATACGAAGTACGCCTACGTCACTTTGGTAAGATATTGGGGAAGATATCGTCGGTTGATTCCATACTGATGTTGTGTTTGTTTTTTAGCCGAGCAGTATGAAATTCGAATTTCCCGATATGTTTCCAACAGACGCCAAGCAAAAGATTGAGGACGACAAAAAGTCTCTGGACGACGCCAAAAGAAACCACAAGAAATTCCTAGACAAAAATAAAGACCGGCCGGGCACTCCTGGATGGTTTTCCATTTAACACAGCGTGTGTTTCCGTAACAATGAGTAGAACGAGAACATGTGAAAAATAAAAAACCGTAGCTTTATTTGTTCGCAAACAATGCTTTCGATGGCCCAACTTTGTTTAGGCTAGTTTCGTAAATGATTTGTTGAAATAACCGGTATTGTCATATCAAATCACGTACGTTTTGGATTCGTTGCTACCAACTTTTGGTACGTCTGAAGATCGATTGGTAGTTCCTCCATCTCCTTTAATGTGGCTGCACATTTCGAGCAATTGCGTATATCATACAAGAACACCACCTTAAAGAGAAATATTATCAGCATTTCATCGGTCTGGATACTTTCTTCACAAAACATACATTTTTGTGTGACGGGCATTCACGATACACTCTACCAAAGGTTAGGTTTCCGCAACAGGTGCACTGAATGGTGGTACTTTCGCGTGTACAGATGCATTCTGCAAGTCGCTGTTCTTGTAACAAACGGTCTGCGTCCGTAAAGATCGGCCCTTTTATTACAGACTGTGTTCGAGCACATTGTCCTACTTTCGCTTTTATGTTTTTATTTTGTGTGGCCATTTTGTTTCAAACTGAAAAATGCGTTACTACGTTTCGTTCTCTACGACTACTGCTGAAGCTGTACTGGACGATACTGAACGGTTCGTTCGTATGGTTTGAAGACAATGGAAGAATGACATTCATCGAGTTATCTAGAACAGGTACTATTTGTCATCGATTTTTATTCAAATCAACCAGTTTAGATCGATTTTTATCTGCGAATCTTATGACGTAAATATGCCACCACTAATTATTGCTGGTACGAAAATAAGTTTACTTAAATAGATTTAAATTTGTCAAAACACTACAGCCAAATTGAACGCTGTGGTGTGAATAAAACTAATCGTTATCCAATCGTTGTCGGGTATTGCGCTGCACTTTGCGTTTCTTGATAAACGCATCGCTGACGCTAGCTTTCACGTCTGCGGGTATGTGGTCTACTATTTTTTCTTTAAATTTTGGTTCTGGATTTTCCAGTGGTATGTTCGGGACATATAAGGGGGCTGGTGCAGTTGGCAGTTCCAAGTCAATTGGCTTCTGATCTCTGAAAAAAGTGAAAGAAGGAAAGTAGCAGCTTAATTACTAAAATTCGAATGACTATGATTAATTCAAACATACTTTGCTCCAACAGTTTCCCACGTTCCGTAGGGATTTTTCGCACGCTGATCTTCAAACTCATTCTTTGCGTCCCGTTTATGATCAACCATTTTCTCGATATCCTCTTTCACCTTTCTGTTGTGCTTGAAAATATGCGCCATGTTCTCACGCCTCAACCGTGCCGCGATTTCATCGGCATTTTCCAGCTCATATTGTGAAGCGGACTCTGCAGTTTCTCGTTGTTTCTGCCACGCGATTTTCGACAGCTTCTCGTACTCCTTCTTCTTCATGAAGCCTTCCTTCGGAGCTTCCCAAATGGATTCTCCCGTCTTCACGTTCCAAAAATAAGGAAAACCTTCGTCGTTTTCGGCTTCTACCCACATTGAACCATTGCCCGCGTTTGCAACATCTTCTATGCGTGGTTTTTTGGATGTAGATTTCCCTTTTCTAGATTCTCCCTCACTGTCGCTTTCAGTTCCTGCGATGTAAAACGGATCAGCCTTGCGACTTTTTTTACGCTGAGCTTTACTGCGGTCAGAACTGGTTGGGCCAATGGCAGGTGTCGAATTCATCGTGGACGGTCCTGCATTTGAACTGTCTTCAGCAGCTGCTGCTTCGGCTTCCTCTCGCTTTTGCTGCTCGTACAATTCCCGCGAACTAATGTCGGCTCCCGAAGAAATATCCTGCATGTATGCCTTCATGGCCGCATCGTTCATTTTTTTCAAGCTCGCGTCTACTTTATTCTGCTCCTGCTGGGCTTTGTAGCTGTTACGACTGATTTCGGTAATACGTTTCTGCACATTAAGCTGATGTCGCTTTCCATTTTCATGGAACTGCACACTCTGAAAAATGCAATCCACGTTATTCCATGTAGTTTTATCCACCCGTCACCATCACTTTCCACACAAAACACCTACAGATTTGTTATCAGCAATCCAGCACTTGCAAAAATCGCAATATTTTCTATCATTTGATTTCCAGTAGTCCGCCCTAGAAATAAAACAAATCAAGACAAACATTAAGGTACCAAAGACTACTTTATGAGCACCATGTTTCATGTTTACATTGTTTGTTTCTCGATCTATAGAACTGCCAGAATCTTAGCTAACACCGAAGGGTAACTCTTAGTACGTTAAATTAGAAACTACGAAAAGGTTTATTCTGTCGTGCTATAAACACTGATGTGTTGTTGATGGACTCTGATTCTGTAAACAAACAGAACCCGGTTCTACACCTAACCTTTTCAGTTGTCATTTGTTTTGGACACTCGCACGCTCAAGAAACTGCCGTGAGACAATTGTCTCGCCATAGTGAGATGTCATGCAGTTTTGCTCATCAGAGAATAAACGTAACGAAGCGTTCATATAACTCATTATCGCGCCTAAAGATAGGCTACAGGTTTGACTCCTGCCATAGCAAATCGGGAAAAAAATTGATTACACTATGAAAATTACAATGGCTAATCTGGAAATAGGTATAATTTGCATAAAATATATATGTTGATAAATTCGTCATTTCAAATGACTCGCAACCATTCTACCATCAGTAAATGTGTGCCTTTCTATCGCTCTGCAATGGAAAAACTTGTAAGTGCCAACTGCCATAAGGTAATGCGCTGTATATTGCCGAGAAATAGGGTATTGGATGATTTTATTTTACCATATATTTAAATTCGAACCATATACGACCCCTCCCTGATACGATCCATGTATTGACTATACATATTTAGAAAAACATCACACACATTTCCATTGGTAGCGGTGGTCTATTAACACGTGGTCGATCTGGGTGGGTATGTGGGTATCCAGAAAAT
>JAOEFI010000007.1:159574-172629 GCA_034621735.1 Anopheles plumbeus
CGTATGTAGGTTTTCTTATCGCGCGTATAAATATACGTCACTCAGTGGAATTCAAGAAGAGGTTCCGTGTGTCTGAAGTGTTTTGTTCAATTTTGCTAACCGCGTAGTTCACCACAGGGGAACAAAAAATGTTGATTCGTTCGAAAGCACTGCATGTCGTCTGGATTTCCTTGCCACTATTGTTGAGCTCATGCGTCCAGGGTCAAAATTCCAGTGATTTAGGTAAGTGTGTTAAAAAGGATTCTGGTAATATGGACGCGAACGTTTTTGTAAACGTAAAGAATAACACTGTACTGTTTATTGTCCATCTCATTCAGGCAGCCTCAGGGCATGTGTGCCAGAAAAAAAATACACCGTAGTGAATGAGCGTGCACGAAGTTTTATGGAGGCATGGCGTTTTTGCCTAGTGCTTGGTATGAAACTGGCCACCATCACATCCCCGGACGACAGTCGGCTGATTGAGGAAGCCGTTCAGCGATCAAGCGATCCCAAAGGCCCTTGGTGGATCGGTGGCACGGATCTCGGGATGGAGAGCTCATTCGTATGGATTTCGACCAACTACCTCGTTGGTCATGCGTCGGGATATTTTAACTTTTCCCCCGGCCAGCCGGATAATGCTGGCGGGAACGAGCACTGTCTTGAGATCGGTCGCTGGGGCGGAGTAGTATGGAATGATGCACCGTGTGATTGGAAGCAACGTTTTATCTGTGAATTTGATCCGCAATAAAGGAAAACAATTCTTTCAATTATGCCCAAGTAGACAAGGCTTATAACAGTGTGCTAATGTAAGTATCCGGGAAAAGCCACTAGTTTGGAGTTTATTGTTGCATTCCATACTGCTAACTGTGTCCGAATAAGAAAAAAACATTACTTGTATTACAGCAAAACTATTATACACAACGGAACTCAAATGAAATTTTGCGCGAGCCGTTTCTTTTTGTATATTATACTTATATATCACACCTTCTTTTTAGTTCTAGCCTCGCTTTTAAATGAGGAGATATCTCTTCACGCTTTTATCCGGCGCGCACCAACTTTATCCGCCACTCGAAGGACCCTCGGCCGACTTCTATCTCCGCCTTCTCTGCCTTCTCAGGAGCCGAACGCCTTCTTTCGCCCACGCATAGCGCCGTTATCAGTTCGTTAATCTGTATGCCGAGGCTTTGTTCCGAACGATCGCCCAAACTTGATAATGGGTATGGAATTAAGTAAATAAGATATTTTGGATGTAGTTCTTTTTTTTCTCAAACAAGTGAGTCGTTCATGTTTCTTATCACTTGTCAGGCGTAGGCCTTGCAACGATACAGCGCATTGCCATACTGTAAAAGGATTCGAATCGTGACGGCAACCAACAGTTTTGTGCCGACCGCCGCCGATCTCGATCTAATGGCGCACTTTCAGCAAGTAGCGTTGCTCCTAGCTGTATCCAGTCTTCTAATTGAGTTGAGCTCAATCAGCGCTTCCAAACAAATAGGTCAGTTGGTTGTATATCGCATCTGTAAAACTATATTATTTCATCTACCCTCGAAATAACATACCAGCCCCACAGAATGGATGCGGACTGGGAACGAAACGCTACATCGTAGTCAACGATAATCCAAAAACATTCTTCGAAGCTTGGCGACTTTGTATGGAAATGGGGTTTCGAATTGCCACCGTCACATCACCGCAAGATACCATTTTATTGGAACAAGCGATTAATGGATCCGGGTTCACCACCGGGTGGATCGGTGGAACGGACCTAGGCCAGGAAGGATCGTACGTTTGGATCTCGACCAACTCACCGGTTGGCTACAAAACCGGATACAGTAACTTCGCGCCTGTGCAACCGGATAACTACAGAGGAAACGAGCACTGCCTGGAGATAGGCCGCTTTACTGTAGCGACGTGGAACGACATGCCATGTGAGTCAAAGATGCGATACGTTTGTGAAGACTACGATCGAGGCGAAAAATAGAACAGATTGAAAACTATGTAATGATGGAAAAAGCCACAATATGTCAACGTACAAATGAATTGTATTTCACAAATCCTGGGGGCTGTATTTCAATCAAAATACGAAAAAAGTGCGCTGATGCAAAATATTCTCTATAAAATTAGATTTGAAACACAAACACTGAATTTCTAGAACTACATTTATTATCTATACCAGCTGCTCGCAAATGTACCTTTGCTTCCAGTCGCAGGGCACATCGTTCCACACTACACCGCCCCAACGGCCGATCTCCAAGCAATTCTCGTTTCCACCAGCATTATCCGGTTGCCCGGCGGAGTAGTCCAAATATCCTGTCTGATACCCGACCACCTGGTTCGTTGAAATCCACACGAAAAGCCCTTCGGTGCCGAGGTCCGTTCCGGCGATCCACCACGGCCCTTTGCTGTTGCTCGACTCGGCAATGGCTTTCGCGATCGCACTACTGTCGGCTTCCCTGGTGATCGTGGCCAAGCGGAAGCCTACGCCTTGGCATAGCCGCCATGCTTCCAGGAACGTCACGTTACGGTTGTTCTGCACCACGTAGCGTTTCTGAACTTCACCGGGATTGCAGCCTGTAGGCGGGGGATCTAAAATGCGTTACGAAGAAATAATTAATCTCCTGGATCACCGTATTCTACAGGAAATATTACACTCGAAGTCATAGTCGATCACAATCGCGCGAGCCGTTTGTCGACTCAAGAGTACGACGAGAAGGAACGCAAAAAAATACTTCAGAATCGCTTCCCGCATGGTAGTGCGACTGACGAACGACAGTGGACTGAATGGTATGATCGCAGTTGGCGTGAATCGAGTTCTTCTTTTCTACAGACAGCGAAAACAGGTTTAGATGTGCTGTGTGCAAGCTTCGTCTTCTCAAGCATGGGCTCACAGTTTTGTTTGCTTATCGAATATCATACATACAAAGTTCTCCATTGGGGAGTCCCCGTTCACGAGACAAAGTTCACAAATGACTTCTTTCTTTGTTGCTGGGCCCTTCCCCTACGCTTCACCACCTCGGATCACACACAACACCACACGATACGCGGGCAGTGGGGGATTCACCTACCAGGGAGTCGCAGCTTCTGGCGAATCCATCCGATGTACTTCGCGACATCAACAAACACCGTATAGTCCGAGGTGCTGCAGAAGTTTTCATCCTCCCTGGCGGCGGCTGCGAAAGCCACTATTCCCATCAGCGTCCATCTGCCGGATGAAGTGGTGCGTACGAACAGCCCACCTCCACTGTCGCCATTGCAAGGATTCGTGCCGTTCCGCCATCCCGCACAGAACACCGTGTTATCAACCGTGCCCCCAAAGGCCTCCAAATTACTCTCAATGCACTGGCGGTGGCTCACTACGGGGGCGGAGGCTGCTCGCAGCACGTTGGCCACCTGTTTTCCCTCCGTGTAGCCCCAGCCGACGACAGTTCCGATGAGTGAGGCCGATAGGGCAGGACGCGCGGGCAGACAGGCGGGCTGGACGTAGGTCCCAAATTGGACCTCTCGGCTCGTGATGAGAAGCGCGACATCGTTTCGAATGCCTTCCAGATTGAACTCATCGTGCAGGACAACACGGTCCACCGAAAGGTCCTGCACCGACGGAGTGTCTTCGTTCAGTGTGTACTTGCCCACTTTCAAGAGCAGCTCCTTCTCGGGCCGGGCTTTATTTTGCCCAGGCCTTGCAACACAGTGCGCGGACGTGATAACCGCCTGGTAGGTTATCAGTGTACCGCCGCAAACGTACTGCTTGCTTGGTGTTAGTTGATAGATGGCCGTATGCCAAGGGTAGTCTCCGGCCTGTGTATCGTACGCGTTGGTCAGCAGGTGACGAGTTTTGATCTGCCGAATACCACATTGCACTGCGCACACGCTGAACGGAACGCGATCGGGGACGATCGTGAATAAACTAATCAACAGTAGCAGCATGATCACCGACGATGCTCACCGCGCGGTGGTTAGAGCTCCACTGCCGTTTGATTGGCAATGGGAATAAACTCAACGAAATGTAAAAATCGCTTATTATCGCGCCTCAAGGTAGGCAACAGGTTGGACAACTTTCACGAAGCGATCGAGCCAATAATCGTCATCAAGATCATCCGAAGTAGTCAGCATCATAGAAAATAATTGATGAAAGGACGATTTGCGTTAAAAAAATGTTCGATACATTTCGAAAAAGCTTAAAATATAAGAATTACAACGGCTGGGAATAGGTTTAAATTTGCGTAATGCATATATGGTCGTTAAAGAACATTTCAAATGATGAATTTTACCTCGTAACCATCCAAAACGCTACAATCAGCATGTGTTTATTTTCGTGTTTATTTTCGATTGTTGTGCACTGTAATATCTGCTGCAAAAAATGTCAACTGTTTTATGGTATTGCCCAAAATAGACGCGCAATAATAAATTGGTTGGTTTTATTTCACCAGATATCCCGAAAACGATTCTTCCTTCTACATCAGCAATACATAGTCTATTGTTAGTTTTATTGTTCAACAAAGGCATATTTGGATGTGTTTTAAATGTACTCCCGAAAATTGGTTTGGTTTTGACCACCTTTTAAAAATAATCAGTTTTGCGTTTCGATCGGGAATTCGCGATAGGCTAGCATTTATGACATGATGACACACAAAATAGTTTGCGCTATCTATACCGCCAATGTAGTTTGATCTAAAACCGCTTGAGGCTTATCGATTGATACTGTAGCTGGAATTGGTCCACCACACAATATCTTTATGCGCTTCAACTTGTACTTAACTCAGATTTCAATTTCTTTTCAACCTACTTCAAGTGAGGTGACTTCAAACACGCTAATATTTTTTTAGTATTTATTACTATTTAACTATTTAGTAAAAATGCGAAACCCTGTTTATTTGGCTTGTTGTGGCTGTTTCAATTCCAAACTGTACAGTTAAAACTTCTAAAAAACCTGAAAGAATCAGTTGATTTTAAATATTGTTATTTTCTGTTCACGTAACGATGTCCTGCAGGTACGACAACCAAATAAGTTCTAACGGTGTGACAGATTGTAACAAGGATAACAACAAGCAACATAAAAATATCTTGGAAAGAAAAACAAAGGCAGAACAGATTTTAAAAACAACGTGGTTCAATCAAATACACGATTGGACAACAATGTACTGCCGGGCCGTTTCACCCTAGATTAAAAGGCACTCATTTTCTCCCCTTCGCAGTAGCACTACTACCGATGTTTAGGAAGCCAATACCATGCCATATGCCGCGGTTTTCACTTTCAATGGACGCGTTCACTCGCCGCGCCAGTCGGTTCGCTGGAGGAACCAATAGTTACGAAAGCTTCCTCGCCGCTTTGCTGTTCATCATGCCACACCATGATCTGCACTGTGCTGCTCGCTCCAATAGGCTACGTCCACTCCGCGTCCTCCATTGTTGTGTCCTCATTCGCGAAGCGCGAAAAATGTGATGGCTACCCGCCATGCGGGGTGGGCCGCGATCGTCCGACGTCCCGTCGCTGGGGGTTGCAATGCAAAATCGAGAGTGAGTGAACGCTTTCTCCTCCACCGCGCGGAGAGCCCCACAAACACACTGGAATTTACGCACAAGCAGAGGCGAGCATAGAAGTACAACATCCATCCAACTCCAGCGCGCAAGAGCGGGCGGAGAAACGTTTGTGCCAGCTATGTAGTAGCTAAATAAGGGTAAATTTACTCCAGCCAGATCGCGGCGCGCTGCTGAGTGTCCGCCATTTTCCCCAACAGCTGCTCCATGTAAGCGCGCACGCGGTACGCGTTTTCACTTTCACGCAAAACTCACACCTCGCGCCAACAAGCGGCGGCCCCCCAAAACACCGTGAGCTCCTACAGTGCGCGCTCTCCCCTTTTCGGGGGGAAACGGAGCTCACGTTGGCTCAGTGTGTTCATTACCGGCTAGCTGTCAGGTTGTCTGGCACAGAGGCGTTGTCGTAGGACGAGACGTTTTCGAGAGTTCGTGCTCTAGAGTCTCCGCACTGTGACGGGCAAGATCGTGCATCAGTCCGGTTTTCCGTTTCGTTTCGCACGCACAGCTGGCCGCGCCACGCACCGTTCGGGAAGCGCCACCGGGAAACGGTGGAAATTTGGACCATCGAAAAGAAAAACAAAGAAAAACGTTTCTACACAAAACCGCCACCCGCCGCCGAGAATGGGCCCAGGATAGGCCAACGAAAAAACTGGTGGGATATTGTTTCCGAGTAAATGTGGTCATCCAGTTCATGATCGATTAATCGTGTGTTGTGCTGTGATACCGGAAAATTGACGGAAAATTTGAATAAAAAAAGGATAAGCAGTTCCGACCACTATGAGATGCGATCAGCAAGTTGGATCGTTCCTAGGCCTGTGTTTTCATGTGCTTTGTTTCAAATTTGCCTGATCGCAATCCGTGAACTTAGTGGCTCTGAATTGTTTGTGCCTCCGGGAAATTTTTTTCTTCATTCATTTTCATTCGTCCGCTGCTGGTCGCTTTTCAAAATCAAGGACAACTGAAAAGCTTTTGCTCGACTGTCAGTTATTCCTGTAGGTATGCATCTGTAAGGATATGTGAAATCAAGCCCTATGCTAAATCACTGCTCGAATGGCATCAAGTGTCGGTTGTGTCTAGACTCCAAACAAGTGATAAAGAGAAAGAGATAGAAAGAGAGAGAGAGAGAGAGAGAGAGAGAGAGAGAGAGAGGGAGAAAGAGAGATCAATAGGAGAGAATAAAAGAGTTCAAAACTAAATGACGATGAGTTTTGTGCCAGAGCCGGAGAGATTGCGTTAGCTCCGTGGGCTGTCCGACGGTTGGTTCCGAGCTCGAAAGGATATAAGTGACAAATTATTCGAGTGTCGCCCGTTGTCAAACGTGGGACGGACCGAAGACCAACTCACCTAAGCCCACCAAACACAGCCTCCAAATGGAGGGCTATTGTGATGGAAGCTCCATCATCCACCTTCGATCATCACCATCTTTTCCGTAGACGGAGTTACCGTGCCGTCCATTGGTCTCGGTCAGCATCATAAGAAGCCGACACCTACGATTCGTTACTACCTGGAGGGGGGGGTGGGACAGTGAAAATCGCTCGATTCCTCGACTAGGCAGCAGGATAGCTTGATGTGTGATACGCTAGAGGCGACCCAGTGTAGTGTCAGTGAAGCTGAGGCAGCCAAATCGAAACCCTGCGACGCAATATACCACCAAAATCGAGCGGGGTTCTAACGCCAAACCAATAGGCAACTAACTTTCCGACACGGCTGATCAATGTGTGAATAGAGTAGCTGAAAAATCATCGGTTTCTCCGTCACGCTCTTTGGAGGAGTGTACATACTGAGCTGGCTTAGGGATTGTTTAACTAATGAAAGAATGTACGGAAGCAGTTCCTCTAGCCGTGGTTCGCACGGTTCTATCGATTCGACCAAAAAAAAAAATACCATTCTGTACAGCACAAGCAGGAAATTTGTAGATCAGTGTGCGGCCCCCCGTCACATTCGGAAGTGTGTTCGTGAGCACGGATGTAGCTTTTATCGTGTACCTGTGTGAACGAAAATGTGTGCTCCTCCTTACGGAACGATCTGACAGCTCGCAGCACTGGAGAGAAAATGTCCTCCGACGCGAAACCATCCCCAAAAACCACGGACGCGAGCGCGAGCCCAGTAGGCTCCGGGAAAAGTCCGAAAGTACCGGGTCGGGCCAGGGGAAATAAAAACACTACGAAGATTCTTCCGTCATACCGTAGGAACCGAAACTGTGATATAGCTAAAGGTTGAGGAGAATTGTAACCCACATTTGTGCACGGTTGATTTTGTTGTTGCGACAAACAAAACCCGAATGGAAAGTCACAAACAATCCATGATTGCAAATCGCCAAAAAGTCCTCTGATATTGGGGAAATGGATCACTCAGGAATTAAGGAAATAGTGCTTCTCGTTCAGTTTGCAAGTGAAGTGTGAAAAAGGTGTGTTTCTATGATTTATTCTACCGTACAGTTCCTCCCACCACCTCGAGAAAAGTGCAAGTATTTTTAAAACCAAACTCCCAGTAGCTTGATGGTACAAACAGAGCAATGTGATTTTAATTGGGGAGGTGGAAAAACTTCGAACATAAAAAAAACCGAATGATCTGAATCTCACACCCAATTTAGGTGGGCTGAAGTGATACGTAGAAAAGCGGAAGGTTTCTGTGCACTGTCTGTGTTACGTGCAGTGTACGATGCGAACGGTTTTTGGGGGGTGGGGGTGCGAAAAAACATCAAACCAGTGCAAGAAAAAATAACCCAATTGGTGACGTCCTACCTCACCCGACGGGGGTGGATTTATTTGGCACATCCAAGAACTAGGATAGAATGTCCTGGCGATCCTGCATGGTCGCTGTGTGAAGGCTAAAGTGGTGCAACAGAGTGAAACAGACATATATATGCCCCCGTCCCCCTGGCGCGAGCAAAAGGGGGGAGAGTGCGAGCGAGTTTATTCACAACAGGGCGAAGCAATTCTATTGTAGGCTCCAAAGGCGCGCCGAAGGGAAAAAAACGGAAGCAATCGTACAAAAAAAAAAACAAGAAGCCACACCGAAAGTGAGCCCCTAGGAGCGTCTGGCAAAGTGAAACAGCCTACAGGAACGAGCGCGAGTGCGGGACGAGAGCAATACTAGCGAGTGCAAAGAATGTTTTGCAAAAAGGTGGTTTTCTGGGACACCCTGCTGCAGTGTTTCGCCGCCAGCATATATTCCCGATGCTTGCCGGACGTGTGGAAACTGGATTTCATAATACTTAGCACCGCTCAGTGAAAAGCGCTACAGTATCCAGCAGTTGTTCAGTTACAGTGACCCAGTTCGGGAAAGCATAGTATACATTAGCTGTACCCATTGGATCGCGAAGGATAAGTGTGGCCCTTCTTTGGAACAGTCGCTGTGATCGCGTGGAATACTGAGTGTAAAACAGGGAGCAATCGGCCCGCTAGTGTTGGCCTGCTTACAGTGGATACTACCAAGTGACAAAACCATCTAATTTATACCTTAGTGGATGACCCCGGAAGCATAGGAATGCTGGAAAAATCGCTACTACGTTGTACCTCGTCGATTCGACGATATATGCTACATTAGTTATGAAATGACCAATGCTAATACATCGAACACATGTTCTTTCTACCGCCCGCGCATTCCTTCGAGTGAAACACTTTTCATCGTTTAGCCGGGACGCGAACCAGACACATCCGTGGCTCACAGGAGCCTCCCTATCCTTCCCAGTGCCCGCCCCGCACAAGGATCTCCTCTCCGGCCAAAACAATCCTGCGTGTGCCAATGCCACCGTGCGTAGACGCGAGTGTGTGTGTGTGATGCAGGCGTCTTGTGCACAGCAAAGTGCGTTTTAGTCTGGCTGTCTGGTCTGCGTCGGGCCGACGAGTGAGAGTGAACCACAATCCCCGTACGAGAGCAACCGTCGAAACGCAGATGCTAGTGAAAGTGAAACCGATTCTCCGGTTCGTTCTCGCGTTACAATGTGACCAATTATATTTTCTGTATTATTTTCAGTTTTTTCTTTTTGTTTTTTTTTTTGTGAGCGTTTTCGCGAGTGAACTTTACAATGAACCAGTTCTGTTTGACATAATTTGCAACGAGGATGTAGTCCCCCACTTATGAATTAATGAGGAAGCAATGCGAGAAGATCAATGGGTCACTACGGAACCAACACTCGGTTAACTTCGGCGTAAAAGTCACGATCTACTTCGCACCATATTTCGAAGAATAATGAGTCAATGATAGATACTAATACATTACTAACTTAATACTAATTATATGAAGCAATAAATTGTATTCCGCTGACTGAAAACAACGCTGCAGTCCCAATGGTGCATAGGCGCGAGTAGTGATCTTTACGCGAAGTGTTACTAAATTACTGCACGAGAGTTTTTTAACCAGTGAGCTTCGACCAAGGCACACCCTAAATCGAGCGATTGTCTTATCCTGTATGGCGGTTGAAGCAGCAACTTCGGCTTGATAAGGTGCGTGTATGAATCATTGTATTAAATGGTATCCATTTCAGAAGGTAATCTTCCGGCAGAAAGACTCTCGGAAGAATGGGTCATGTAGAGCTTAGAAGTATACGCTGGGTAATGTTTTTCTTCTCGGTCAAGTTTAATCTCCGGACCCATATCAGTTGATTGGAAGTCAGGCTCTTGTCGACTTCTTACTCTGGCCAAAACATAAAACATACAAATAGTTTCTAAACAACATCGCTAGTAAAAAAAAATCATAATGATAATACCGCTGGGCGATCTTGTCCTTGCAAATGTGTTTGGCAAAGGCTGGTATACATAGTTGCAATCTCCTTTAAGGCAGAAATGCGCGTTCTGCATATTCACATGCAATAGACATCATATAAACAATATAAGGATAACTCAAATTTTAACTAAACTTCAATGAACTTATATGAACTTATAAGAACTTGGTCTATCGCAAAAGGATTTCTCCCATGAGACGGGTTTATAATTTCCTTGAAATGTTCTACACAAAACAAAACGGTGCAAAACATCCTACTTCAATTGTCACGATCGTCTAATAAATGTTTATCCCTGTTTCTGTGGAAAGTTGATGCTCCGCCGTTCTTCCACGTCAGATCTGGCCGTACACGGCTTCTCTGCCCGTCATCGGCACCCTAAGAAAACCGACGGGGTTGCTCCCTAGACCGCGCCTTTATATTGACCCGACCATCGCCTTTCTTCACCTACTGGGGCAAGAGTTGTTTAGAGTATCTACCTGTTAACAGGCATTGGCAGCTTTTGCTTGTGTAAGCACAGAAACATTAATTGTTCTATCTAATCCCAGCATCTTGATAATTGTCGCGATTGGAGTATAGCATCTTCTTGATGTGATGATATCCTTAAACCTAAGTTGGGTTAAACCTAGCCACGTTCAAGCATGTTTGAATTAATTATAGTATGCTAAAAAGTTTGACGCCGTGGAAACCTGGTCGAAATTGACGGAACTTAGGATCCCTCATTTCAACAGACGATGTCAGGGAAAACGATCGCCTTAGTCTATCGCCTAAGCCTATTGCCTAAAAGCCAATGCCGTCGTGATTTCATCAAGTCGGTCGTCAAATCAATTTAGCCCATTGTGCACCCAAAATAAAACAAACAAATCAATATTCAAAAACACAAATATCACTCGACAGCAAGTCGAAAGCATAATTTCGTTTAGCAGCAAAACAAACACTGTTCGATTGGTGCGTAAAGATGATGATCATGATGATGCCCACAATCCGCGCGGGTCTGGATGGAAGTGTTAACGTTGAGTACAACCATTTCCCGATTGGTGCAGAATAACTTGCTGTTGTGACTGCAACAGTCCACGAAAGTAGGCGGCTCCATAGGTAACAAAAAAAAAAAAAAAATAGATGACCCATACGCATAAACATTCGAGCCCAGGATGATGCCTTGGAGTCCCCAGTACACCAAATGGCGCCCCGGTGTTAACGAATCGCTCGATGTTTCTCGGATGAAAGTGGAACTGACGGAATAGATTGCCCTAATACCTAGTGTACCCTTCGGCGTGGGTCTCGATCAAACTGCGAGTTGCTTTTTTCTTCTTTTTCGGATCCGTTTTTCGACACATCCCAGGCCCAGGGTTGCCACTATGTGTGTGTGTGTTTGTGAGGTTACATGTCGGCGAGCAAACTGTACCGATGAATATGCATTATGGATCTCGGCTAATGGTTTCGAGCTAACCCACAAATATCCGATCGAAGATTAGAGTGCTTTCCTAGTAAGCTGTGCAGCGATAGTTTCGGAAAGCTACAAAATGATAGCTCGTAATTTGTAGAAAAAGTGTCCAAGTTCAAAGTGTTTGAGGATCGTTCAATCGTGGCCGACTGGTTGTGAGCCAATTTTTGCTTTGTTGTTAGGTTACGAGTTCGTCCAACTCCAGAATGGGCAGGGTTCCGCAGGGGGTAGTGGTGTGGTGTGGTAGGAAGCCGGAATGGGGTCTTCCCGTCTCGCTACTCCCCGGGCGCACGGGCCCTCTCCCATTTATAGCATGCTCACCCGGATGCTCCCCCCGATGTAAATGGAAGGGAAAGCGAAAAAAATAGAGCAAAACCGTACTGCCCGATTTTCTCGACCGTAGTAGGGCAGCAAAAATAAAAAACAAACTCCCAATAAAGCACATTGGCCCTTCCGCAACAATTAATTCAGCGGCTCGGCTATCCGAGTTCCCCTGGTGGCCGTTCGAACAGTCCCTGGACCCACGAAATAACAAACCCCCCAAACCCCAAAAAACGAGCGTTCAACCGACCGCACGATCATATATATATATATATATACCATTTGTTGTCGGGGATTTTTGGGCTGCGGGGTGCATGTTTCGGTTGTCACCGCAAGTGGTGGGCAGATGCGCAGTGTGTCGTCGACGCGCTATGGTCGCTCGCGTAACTTTTCGCGCATTTTTGTCGTCCGCGGCTTTGCGCGACGGAGGCGATCGAAATGCAAAGCTAAGGGGAAATACGATCATGGGCCGATCATGGGAATGGGGTTGGAATAGGGGCCAGCAGGAGGGGAATAGCAGCTGGGAGAGGCGCCCTAAAGACGGACTGCGAAAGACGTGCCCAAGCCCGTGGGCAAGGACCGCGAATCGGAAGCCCGTGTGGAAGGGCCTTCCCCCGCGTGCGCGAACTAGAAAAGGGGAGAAAAAAAGAGACCAGGTCCGCCCGTGTGTACGTGGGGGAAAGTGAAGAGCCCCCGTGGGCGTGCGGGCAGGAAAAACAAGACGAGAAGAAGATTTTACATTACTGACCTATATATTCCTACAGGTGATCGTGCTCGGGCGCGCACTTACACACCACGCCACGGAGGGAAACCGCACCAATACACACATCCGCACAACTAGTTTGCGCACGCGAGATGGGAAACGCTCGCGTGGACGGAAAGAGAAAACGAAGTGAACGTATACTAACGCAGAGAGATAAAGAGAGAGCGAAAAATAGAGAGAGAGAGAGAGAGAGAAAGAGAAATAGAGGAAGAGAGAAGGAGAGAGAGAGAGAGAGAGAGAGAGAGAGAGAGAGAGAGAGAGAGAGAGAGAGAGAGAGAGAGAGAGAGAGAGAG